>VWZP01000982.1:0-281343 GCA_013396995.1 Dicaeum eximium | reverse complement strand
CTGGAGCGCGTCCAGAGGAGGCAACGAGGCTGGTGAGGGGCTGGGAACACAAACCCTGTGAGGAATGACTGAGGGAGCTGGGGGTGTTTAGCCTGGAGAAAACTCCTTTTCTCACTCAGGGTGACCTTATCACTCTCTACAACTCCCTGAAAGGTGGCTGTGCTCAGCTGGGATTGGGCTCTTTCTCCAGGCAGCAACTGACAGAACAAGGGGACACAGTCTTAAGCTTCACCTAGGGAAATATAGGTTGGATATTAGGAAAAAATTTTTTACAGAAAGAGTGATGAAGTTCTGGAATAGTCTGCCTGGGGAGGTGGTGGAGTCCCCATCCCTAGATGTGTTCAAAAAAAGATTGGATGTGGCACTCGGTGCCATGGATTAGTTGAGGTGTTAGGGTACAGGTTGGACTCAATGATCTTAAAGGTCTCTTCCAACCTAGTGACTCTGTGATTCTGTTTTTGTACAAACACATAACACTTAGCATCGTAGCTAATCTTCATTTCCCAACAGTTAAGGCTTCTTATATGCCACAGTCCTGATGCAGGTAATGATAACCATGGAACAAATACTTTCTGTGCTGCAGAAATTGCTCTTATGTCTTAAGGTAACCTTTTCCCAGGAAAAAGAAGTTTCAAAATCGTGAGATGTATCTTTCTCAGTCATTTGTCATACAGCTAGTGCTACTCTTGCAGAAGGTAATATTGAATAACTGTAGATATGGTCACAGCCCTGTCAATTTTCATCTGAAAAGGTGTCTTAAATTATTCTCAGCGTTTTTTCCTGGATCATAGTCTTGTTCCTTATAACAGAATTTTTCCTCATGATACTGTCCCTAACTGGTCACAGTACCAAAATGGTGTTACATAGCAGAAATTGAGGTGGGTGCAGTTTTGTGCCAGCAGTGTGCAAGAGAATCACAGTCTTTGTTTGGATCATGCTCATGTTCATAGGAACTTTATTTTTACCAACAAGGCACAACAATTTTAAGTGATTGAAGAAACCTAAATCCTTGTCAAAACTGGAAAATGTTCAGCACATGGGTTTTTGAAGCCTGGTGTCTTCTCACTAACAAGGACAGACATAGGATGCTTAGCATAGAGTATGAAAACACACACAGACTGGAGATTCAGAGACATCTCCTGCCTCTGTCAGCATTTGAAGTTTCAGATTCATGGAACCAGAGGTTGCATCAGGATTACCGTAGCTATTCATGAGTCCTTCTTAGCTGATGAAATACTGAGGAAGATCACCTGCAACGAACCAGTAAGGCTGAAGTCTGTTCTATGCACATCCAGGATTACTCACTGGCACAGGAATTTGCTGCCCCTGCTATGAGCATGTCTTTTGGAAAACTGTCCATATTTTTTATAACCTACTTTGTTATCATCCTCTTCTCTGCATGCAAATGTTTCTGTACTATCTCAGTGAAAACTCATCTTCCAAATCACGTTTTTCAAGAGGGTTTATCTTTTCTTTAAAGACAAAGGCTTGGCTCATACAGTTGTATCCCAAGTACTTCATTTCCAACTCTGCCAATTATTTGCTTTGATTTAAGACAAGACTCTTTATCCATTTTGTGGAAGCAGAGGTAATATTTTTCTCTAGAGAGGAGTTTAAAGTTTTTTAATATTTAAAGATACTGCACTAGTAGGTCCACACTATATCATAATATTTTATTCATGAGCTGGACAAGTGAATGCAGCTTATAGTATAGTGAGATCATGAGGTATTGCTTGGGAGACAGCTTAAATTTACCTAGTGGTGAAAATTTGGTGCACAACTGAATATCTTTGGCATTTCAGAAATATATATCTGAAATATATTGATCTTCTTCCTTAAACAACACTTCATCATATTTTTGGGGTTTTTTTAGTAGAAGTAAGGACAAGTTCTTTATGTCCTAGTGTTACATGCGAAGAACTTGACTCCTATGGAATGCTGGTTAAACAGTCTCTGAATTTTCCTGTGAGATGTCAAGCCCCTTTTTTCAGGCTTTTCTCACCATTCTTGAAATGTAAAAAGCCCTTTGGTTCCACCAGCCTTGACTGTCCACATTTGGCTGCTTACCCAACTTGGCATGCCAAAGTCAGTTTGCTGATTTCAGCTCTTCTAGAAATTGGTGCAAGAGCCAAGCTGTGTTTTTGCCTCAGAACATGTAAGGGAAACAGTGATTTATTGCATTTATTTCCAAGTTGAAGTACAGTGCAACAGGCTTGTTTTCATCATGTTTTCTTCTGGTCTAAAGCACAGACTAAAATGTGTGTGTGCTTGCGATGCAGAGACAAAATTATTCTCATTAAGTGGTGTGACTGGCTACTTGCATGTGGGTGATGCTGAGCAAATGCTTCTAAAATTAACTGCTGGAATGTAACAAGGAAAACCACTGTCATGCTGTAAGGTTCCTGGAGGAATCCATTCTCCCTGAGCTGAAATGTGGAAAGAATGTTATCGCTCTATAACTGCTGCTGCTGCTTGTACCTCACAGAGTGTTTCTCTTTTTTGATGAAAGTGTTTTTTTGAAGATTGTGAAAATATAGAATCAGAAAGGAAGGTCACTTGCTTGTCTGTATGTTTTTAAAGGGATATTTATCCTCTGTTGTGGTGTAAATTAACTGAAAAACAGCCGTGCTAAAAGTGAATGGGCTGCTGTGGTGAATTAGTCAAGAAATATGTGTTCTCTATGCATTATTCTAAATGATGTGTTCTATCCAATCCTATCCTGTCCTATTCTAGCCCGTTCTTCTTTTTTTATTTTAATGATACTGCATTCCTTAAATGATAAGTGTGAGTTTAAATGCAGCAAACAATGTGGTCAGGAATAAAGCAAAGCTGCTGCTGAGCCAGTTTCTCTGTGCCAGCTCAGGGCTGAACTACTCTGAACTGAACAGCCTCTGTTCTCAAGCTCTCCATGAACAAAACTGAGAAATGTTTTAATTGTTGACCCTCAGAGTGAAAAAGCTCATCCATTAACTTATAATGTCTTTTACTATACTGTGTTTATTGATTCCTGGGGCCAGAAGTGAGGATAATAACGAACTGATGTGCTTTAACAGCAAATTACTATAGTCATGATTGTTTGATGGCACCCCTTCCCCTTTTCATTCTCTTCTGCAGCACTGTCTCATCTTCTATACTATTGCTGCACCATTGATCATCTGTTCTCCTTTATAGTGTCTAATGCCAAATTTTAATTCCTCATTAGACAAATCAAAGGATTTTTTGTGCACCAGGACAAACCAGATTTTCATAGCAATGTATTTGCAGTTTTTCTCTGGGTCAAGTTCAATAACAAAACAAAATACCTCCTGGATACATCATTTTAGAAGTTGTTTTGTATCTTCAAAGTAGAACACATACTGTTTGTCTAAGAAATGAAGAGCTGGTGTGGACTGACTTGTACGTACGTTAAACTGCCTCTCTTTTATTTACATCTTTGCTCCTGATTTTGGTCTTGGCAAGTTCAGAGCTCTGCAGGGAAAACTTCATAAATGCTCTACACATCTTCAGTAAATTAGGCTGTAAGGAACATCAAAGTAGCATTCAATCTCATTATCTAGAAAAGGCATGGCTTGCTGCAGAATTCAGTGGTGATTGTGAATTAGATAATGGGGTTTATGCTGGTTACTATAATCTCTGGTGATGTAGATGGATAAGCTGTTATTCAACATGCAGCTTATAGAGATAGTAGATAGCTGAAACTTGGGTGGGGAAGAGCTGAAGATATTTGAGGGGAGAGGGGAAAGAAGCTATTGATCAGTGAATACTTATGTTTGATGTATTTAATCTTTCTCATAATGCCCATGGTATTAAATCAATCTGGCAGGTTTTACTTTGGAGATAAAGTGTTTAAAGAGGAGAATGCCTAATTCATTTAAGTATGAGGGGTCTAACATCCACTAACAGGATGTACAAATGCCTGTGAACTAAAACCTTGAACACAAACACATTGCAACAGGGAGTGACGGCAGCTGCTGTGGGTGACTAAGACTCAGTAGAAAACTGCTATAATAGGGTTTTAAAAAATAATTTCTATTAGTTTTTGCCTCTTTAAAACTGCTGATCAAACCAAGTTTTAAGGGTAGTTTTTCCTGGTGTGGACAAATACTTCTTTGTCTGGATTTGAAGCCAAGGCATTGGAGTGTCCTCCTTATGAATAATATGAAAAAAATGACAAATTATTCTCTTCATTCCCTGACCTCTACAGGAAAAGATAAGGCAAAAAGCATCCAAAGATATGATAGGTTAGAGCAGACCTGTAAAGTAATTGAAAAGGTGATTTGCTCACACTTTCAAAAACAGCAAAAACTTTCTGTATGTATTGTTTTTAGGCAAAGTTTGATGTGTGATTTTGAAAACTGAACATCAGGGTCATGATAGGCTAATGAAGAATTTAATTCAGACAGTAAAGAATGAATTTGAATTATCAAATTTCTGGCTGATTATTTCAGCAGTATACAACAGGTTTCTCTGCAGTGAAGAGAGTGAAACCAGCATGTCTTGTCCAAGTGTGACCATTTGTTACTTCTGGTGCACGTGGTTGAGGTCAGGCTCTGGAACCTGTAGATGGCTGTTGTGTGCCCATGGAGATGGATAACAAAGCTATGCAAAGCTGAAATATGTTCCATCACCTGCTGGGCTCCTGTGAAACCTCACCAGCACAATATAGATTATGTTTCTAGTGCTGTGTGTAGCATGATTATGAATTGATTTATCATGCACCTGTGTCACTCCTTGGTTTCAATATATCACCCCAGATACAAAGATGGTCTGATATGGCTTCTGGATCAATTTTTTTGCAGTTATTTTATTAGCTTTTGAGTTATGCGGTGTACTGGAGATGATCTTCATTTTCCATGCATTACTGCAAAAGGAGATAATATTTTAGGACAGCTGAACTACCTGTTAAATTCCTTGATTGAAGATGTAAAGTAGTTTTGCAGACAGCAGAGAAGGAAGTTTTACTAATGGAAGTATTTACATTCTGATTCCTTCTTTTAAAGACTTATTCAACTAAGGCTGAAATTATCTGTGCTTGGTCTTTGCCCAAAAGAGTGAGGCTTTTTTTGGTGTGAGGGCGATTTTTATCTACTTTTCTTTTAAAATGCAAGCCAAAATGCATTAGTCATTATACAGAAACATGAGAAAACTTAGTTTAATTGTCCCTGCTATCATCATGCAGAATTAGAAAAAAATGGAAAAGGCTATATAAGAAAAGGGTAAAATCTAGAATTTGGGGTTGAAAGTCCATCCCTTGGAAGAATAATGGTATATTAATTATGTTCAGCAGTGGGAAAATGTTCATTTTTTGTTCGAATTATAAAGCTGGCTTTAACCTCACCTTTCAATGTTCCTCATGAAATCTGGCATGTACACATGCTTGAATATTATTCTCTCTGAGATGTTGTGGATGTTGTGTGATGTAATTACTCCTGGTCATATTTTTTTTTAATGCATATAGAGGGTGTTTTTCTTAGACCGGGGGAAGAAAAATTAAAATGAAAACTTTTGCTTGGCTGTTTGCCTGAGTACAGGGCAATCACCTACTGTATGTCTAGTTTTCCATGTCTTCTGTTTGGGATTGTGCTCAGGTACACTTAAAAATGTTCTTCTTCGTGGTCCTGTGGCAGCAGGGTTTCATTGGTATAAGGGTAGAGAAGATCAGGGGAGAAGGTGGGCTCTGAAACATCTCTGCTCCTGCAGAGTCTAAAGAAGGGACTGTCCTGGGAGATTTGAATAACCTCTTTAGGACTGGAAGACATTAAGACTGAAGATTGCCTGTAGTATGACAGGCTTCTGGAGCTTTTCAAAATGTCCAAAATGTAGCAGTTTTCACAGTTAGTTCACTAAGGGCACCTGCCTTCTGATTGCCTCAGTAATTTGCCTAATGGACAAAACTGAGACTCAAAAATATCCAAAAGAAGATCAAAACCAAAACATGCTTTGCATTAGCCCAGTATGTGTTCTGCTAACACAAAGCTTTGATTTTGGCGGAGGTCTGGGATGTTGTTTGCTTTGATTCTGCAGTTTGAGCTCAGTTTGAGAACAGTCAATTATTGACTAAATGCTTGAGACTATTTAGACTTAAAGCAACTTAGGAAGCCAAGGGATCATAAATGATATTTGCCTAGTTTCTTCAAGCTGTTCATAAAACTTTTTACATGATGTAATTGAAATCTTCATTATATTATCCTTGTTCTCAAAATAATAATAATAATTTCTATTTCTAGCACGAGCATGCAATTGTTACATTGTAACACAATGCTCTGGGTAGTATTTATGAAATGTTTTTAATTGGAGCAACTCAGAGCATTTCACAAAGTATTAATAATCCCTGTAACTGCCCTCCTAAAGGAAGTATTCACAGCCCCACTTTTCATATAAAAGAAGATAAAGAGTCATTTTCCCTAGGTTACAGACAAGGCAGTGGCAGAGTGAAAGTGTAACCTGTGAGTCCTGATCTCTGAGAGCTGAAATCAGTCCAACACAGGCAAATGTTTTTCCCTGCATGGGAATTCCTTATTATGAGCAAAGGGAATAGCTGGGGAATAGATGGGTAGTTTTTATGAGTGAGTGCTTATGGAATTATGTACTAATTTTCTTTGACACTTTCTCATAACTGTTTCTTGCATTTCTTTTTGGAAGAGTAGAAGTCATATTTGCAACAGTGCTAAATAAGAATACTTGTCTTCAGTGCGGTATTTTCACTATGGTATCACAAAACCCAGAAGTATATGAAGTGCTTTTGTGAGCATTTGAATTGTAGATTAGTTTTCAACTGTTCAGTTGCAATGGTATCAAGCTCTACTGAACAGGGCTCGCACAAGTGATATGGAGCTATAGAACAATGAAATTTTTGCATCTGTGAGGAGATTCAAATCATTGGACTGTGTAGAATAAAGCATATTTGAAAAGATATCAGCCATATGAGAATAGACACTTTTAATTGCGTCAAGCTTATTCCTTGAATATAAAAATTCTTTATTTACATAACCAAAATTATGCTGCTATAGCATTTTTTCTATGAGAAATTATCTATATTTAGAGCTATAAAAATATGCAAGTTTAAATTACTGTTACGATTTTAGTAATTAACATTCTGTTGTAAATGAAGTGTATGGCTTAGTTTGATGTCTTTATATCAGTTTCTTAAATAACAGCTTATAAATTAAGCTTCATATCAGAAGAAAAGAAATTCTATATTAAAAAGGAAATAGCTATAATGAAGAGATTATGTGTTTGAAATTTCCTTTTTCATTTACTACAGGCCATCTTATTCTCAATTTTTACTCAAATAAAAAGATTATTACAATCCTTCCCATGGTCTGTGCTATATTAAAATAATATTGATGGCTTTTTGCATTTTGGAAGATAACCCCACTGATTGTAGGATCTTCTGCCTTCTCTATTGAAGGAAGGGAGTCTGGTGCTGCATTGGTTTCTGACATAAATTGTTCACAAGTTCATGGCATTACATTTTATAGTGGTATAGCAGGAAACAAAGACTATCTCATAGCCCCTGTTGAGAAAATAACCACTCTGCTCTTCAGGTCCTCACACCTGTGCTAGCACTAACCTTCTTTCTGCTGCTAGTCATTTTGGAAAAATTCTATTACTTTGCACTACTATGAGGCTTTGTAAAAGAAAAAATACTGAATTTAAAAAATAAATGTAACAATAAAAATATACTTAGTGATGACTTTGGTCTTTTTATGTGGGGTTGGGCACCTTACTGAAACGAATCTATTAAACATACCGTAAGTGGTTCTGAGCTGACCTGAGCTGATGAGAAATGAGTTGTTGGTATTAGGATTTTCAAAATCAGGATTCAGTCTGCAGTGCTGAAGAAAATTTTATAGATTGAATGTGTTCTGAATAAAGCTGTCAGATCTACTTCAGGAGAAGTAATTAATGCTAGTTGCAAGGCATGTTGTTGTCATGACAAAATCCAAACATTCCGTTGAACACACCTGTCCTCCTGACCACTGATCTTTGTATGTCACTTGGAGACTGTTGTCTGTTTGTGGCTGTTGTGCATTTGTGGCCCACATCTGAATGGCAACTGCTGTTTTATGGGAAATGGGGCAAAACATTAAAAAAAAAGAAAAGAAAAAAAAGTTTAAAAAAATCATTTTTAGAGGTGTACCTGGGAAGAAAAGCCAGCTTTTTAAGAGCAACAGATAAAGACCGTGGTTAAGCAGAAGAAGAGAATGTGAAAGGGCGAATTTTTTGACAGTGTAGTTATACTGTCAGGTAACCACATTACTTTGTCTTGCTGATATAAGGGAATCTATGTGTTGATCTTCAAGCAGCACACAGTTACTAGGGGACCAGTGATGCAGTCAGTCCAGTGTATAACATCTGAGTACCAAATGCTTGAAGGAAAGTGCAAAATGGGTTGAGAGGTTTCTGTGGTATCTGAACTGGTGGAGACACTGAAAAACTGGGTTCAATAAGGTTTTCAAAATGTGATGGAAAACTTGCCAGTAACTCTAGAAAATCCTATTTCTCTAAATATCATTCCATTAGCAAAATATCATTATTTTCTACTTGATTTCTTTATGATGTGACAGAGAAATCTCTCCATTGGTTTCTCAAAAAAGATTGTTTTGCCTGATCAGGTTTGATTTGATACATTTTTTGTTTCATTCAGAATACCTTTATCATGGTACTGCATTAAATAAAAAAGTGTTACAACAGCCCTCTGTAGCATGTGCTTTTGTTATACAGCATGCTTATCATGTTTCCTCAGATTTTATCTTTGTAAAATAATCTTTCAGCCTTTTAAGTCACTCTTTTTGAGGGAATACTGGTATCACTCTATATATTTCTGTCCCCAAACCCCTTTTATCTATTTAATAAATGGATTTAGCCCTTTGGATTAAGCATAAAGCAGACTTATTCAGCTAGGAATGGATTTAGACTTGTACTTTTATGTTTTGCTGAGCCTTGGCCTAAAAGAAGACATTGGTTAATTCATAAGTCTTTCTTAATTAGGATGCAGATGCTGGTGAATGAATATTAATTCCTTATGAGCTATTTTTGGATTAGGTTAATAAAATTGCTGAGCATTTTATGAAGGACTGTTTTTAATATTTTTTACTCTTGTACACTGGTATATAAGTGTGTGAAGATTTTTTCAGATCCTAAGTTTTCCTTTGCTCCATAATGGATCTACACCACATTTCAGAAACACATTTGCGTTTACTGTAGAACCCAAATAATACAGTGCTAAATTTTGGCATATAAAGGGTTCAGGAGAATAAATCCTCCACTTATCAAAGGCTAGAAAATAAACCTTGACTGACCTTTAAGTTTAATGTCATAATCATGACTATATAGCATAGAACACCATATTGGATTTCAGGTGAAATCACTGAATTTATTTTAAAACAGTTATAGGACATTGGAACAAATCTGTTCCCTTTGATTCCAACAAACCACATGCTGTAGCAGCTTTGTTAATCTTCTAATATATGTAAGGCACACCACAGTTTAAATCTTTGGGAGGGATAGGTACACATACACAAACAATAAAATGATTGTATGAATTAGGTGAAAAAAAATTTATAACATGGATTTGTTAGGATTAACTTCTTTCAAGGCCTGAGCTGTGGGAGTGAAGTGGGAAATGTAATATGGTTTGGCTGATGAGTCTCCTTCTTTCCCCCACCCCCTGCCCTTTTTCTTCAGTTTCCAACCCGAAATCTGAAGCTTTCCCAAATCCAGGTTCAATCCACAGGGATAAGTCTCTGGAAGTCAGTTAGCCTTGCAGTGAGATGTGGCTGGGCTGGGGCACTGACATCTGTGGCCGTGACCTCCCTGTGAACCCCCCAGCAAGCCTACAGCCGTTTTTCTGCACTTCATTCAATATACAGGGCAAAGATTCAGTAATTGCCTTTACTGGGCTACGTTACCTTTAAAACATTGCTTTTACAATGTCCTTTCTCCTCAATCACTGGTGATTTTGGATTCTTCTGCAGTATCTGGAGAGGATCAAACCGATAGTTGCAAACAGAATATGGGCTTTTGAAGTCCAGATATTTGGAATATTACTCAGCTGTAATGCTGAGAATAAGTATATTATTGAGAAATATTAAAGACAACTGGAGTGCTAATGATGTCACGCCTGAAAAAATGATTATTCTATCAGTAGAACATTTAATTTCCAAAAATTAAATTATGCATATTTTCCAGATTTGTAATAAAATAATTAGTGCCTGCTCTTTCTCATTATTGACTGATTTGCTCCAATTTCTTTGTATGAAAGGGGCTTTGTCATTGAGTGAGGAGTCATAATATAGTCAAGTTTTACACATTTTATTGTCTCGACTTCAGCTCCAAGAATTACATGTGTATTTGGGAAATGAATTCACAGTACCACAGAAGCTGGCAAGCTTCCAGATTTTAATTGCTTACCACTGAGGCTCAGGGCAGACTGTTCTTCCTAGGGTGGGAAAATGAAAAAGAAACAAACCTCAGTTGTGCTAAAGAAAATAGAAATTATCTTCTTGAGAGGTATACTCGCTGATATGTGAAAAAAAGAACTGTATCAAAGTTGCATATTGAGTTCTGTGGCTGAATTAACAAAATTGGAAAACTAAGGAAAGCTGGAGCTGTCATGGTATTTAGCCAAGTCTTGCTTTTTCTGTAACTAACACCTTATAGGCAGACTGAGGTAGCTCATAGGAAAAAGGGACTTTAGATCAAAATGCATGGGAAATGTTTACAGGAAGGATGGGCTGAAAAGCTCTGTTGTAGCAAACCAAAGTACCTGAGTATGTCTGCTATGAAAAGTAACGCATGAGGAGCTCAAGTCATGAGATCCTGTTAACGAAAGCCAAAAAGTCTGGATTCCGATCTCTGGCTCCACAAGAGGCTCCACTCAAGACGTTGTTTCTGGTGTGCTCTGTCTGGAACAGGGAATAGTTTGTCACCTTTTGCCTAAAGATCTTTCTTTTTCAAAGAAGCATTTTCCATTGTATAACTTCATGTCAGTTCTTTCATGTCTCCATCTTGTAAATGTGCAACCATCATGATGCCAAAAAACTAGTGAGAATAAGGGAGTGAAGGAGTGATGAAGGGTAAATACCTGAAGTGAAATAGTAACTGTAAGTGTAATAAGATCATTGCAATTTATAGCCATCAAGCTGTCTAGATATTATCTATAGATGTTATCTTTTTAGTACAGCTTCAAAAGGTACTTTGAGAAGGAAAATGATGTGTTTCACTTGCTGACACTACTAGTGCAGCAGCTATATAAGACTGTAAAAGGGGAAAAAGAAGGAAAGAGGACACTGTTGGATAGGCTCAAGCCTCAGCTCTGGTAGGCAGAGTGATTCTGATGTGAAGTGAGTTTTTTGTTTGCTACAAAATGGGTAGAGAACTAGTGGAACTTTACTAGGAAGAGTCTTTATTGCACTGTGCATGAATAGATGAAAAATAACATGCTTGAATTTGGATATGAGCAGCTTGGGATACTGTGGAGGACGTGAGATGTAACCAACAGCTGTGGGCAGCCTTGGTGGCTGGTGTGGCTGTGCGGGTGCAAGTCTTTGTTCCAGTATTGTTTGCTTGGGGACAGTGTGGCATCTGATTGTCTTCTAATGGGACTTGGAGTCTCAAATTCATCGCTTCTCTTGAGCTTTCCTTTCATAACTATTAAGTGGCTTACACTAAAATTTGAGCAACCCTTGTATTTTTCATTGTTCTTTCCATTGCCAGCCTGGTAAATAACGGGAATGTCAGGTCAGTTTAGCCACAGGAAATACATTTCCATGCTGTACAATGCGGACTCTAAAATATATTCACCAAGTAAGAGGAAACTGCTTGCATGACTTAAGATCTCTTTATCTGTCAACAATTACATGCTCCAATAGATCTTGTTTAATCTCAAGATACTAATAATATGCATGCTAGAAAGAGTTCCAGTTATATTTGTCAGATCCAAAACTTTGTAAGCCTTGCTATTCATTCACGAATGTTCACACTCACCAATGTTCATGCTCGTTAAAAGCATGAACACTCATTAAAAATATATAATCCATATTCATCATTTTAGTTATCCATCACTAAATCAGATTAATAGATCACCATGCAATTTTACATTCTTTTTACAACTTAATGGAAATGATCCATTATTCAAATATTGAGCCCATCTGCACTCTTTGTATTTTTTCCTCCGGTTGAGTCACCCATTAATGAGTGATAAAATGCAAAAGGTTGACAAATGAGTTTGGATATCTTCAAGTTGTTGTTGCCAAGACCCCTTGTAGGGTTTGGTCAGCCTTCTGAGTCATTATTCTCTGCTTCTGGCTTCTTGTGCATCCTCAGGTGGGGTAGCCCTGTTTTGGCAATGCCTCTGAAGGACGGCATCTCTGATTGGATTAATGGATTCCCTTATTATGTTTGATGACTTTTCATATTTCTCATTTTACTTTATTTTTTAAAAATGAGCTCATGTTCTGGTAGCTTCTTTCCCATGACAGGAGGTCTGTTTTTATCAGAACACTTATATAAAAGGGATTTTTTTGGTAAATATTGTATTTGTTTTGCCAGTACTGCCATCGAAATACATGCAGCACTGCGCATTTTAAAATTCTGTTATCTGGGCTAGGCAGGTTGTTTTGTGCCTTTCTATTCCAGTCTGTGGTTTCTAAGTACACTAAGGAGGCAAAAGATAATGACATCATACTTAACTTCAATATTAATCACGACAATAACTACCTACAAGCACATCCCTCACGGACTTGTTTCATCTGGATTTAGCTCAAGCACTTTAAGGGATGTCTCCCTCAGGATTTCCCTACCTGTCTCTGTTATTAATTCTAATTGGTTTTGTCTTGAGCCACACTTCCAGAGGTGGCTGCTGAAAACCAGCAGTTGGTCCTGAGACTACAGCCTCTGTCTCTCAGACCTGTCACCTCTGAAAGCCTCTGAAAGTCTTAGCAGCTTCTCAGCCACTGTCAGTGCTAAATGATGCAATTGCAGGAGAAACTCTTGGCAAAACGTTCTCCTATTCAAAGCCAGCAGTCAACCAGCAGATGTACAGTGTGCCTCAGTTTCTGGGCAGTTCATGTCACTGAGTACACAGAGATGAGTGATACTAACCAGGCTTAAGAGTTGCATGAGAGTTGCTAAGGGAAAGGGGTGAAAAAGGGGTGGAGGAAAGATAAAGCTGGTTTTGGTTGTTGCTGAAAAAAATTACTTTCCAGCACCTGTGAAAGATTGTACAGCTTATGATGAGTTTTCTCTCTGTTATGCTTTTTATGTGTGCGAGTAATTCCTTTGGACAGGGACTGATAGGTAGAACACATAGTATATTATTTAAAAAAATACAATTTAGTAAATCCAGCACATTACCTTTTGTCTTTCTTTATCCCTGATTTTGCCTCAGAGCTGCTTGTTGAGGCTGCATTTGGTAGGAATGCTGGGCAGGTGATGCACTGGGGGAGTAGGAAACACCTTTTGTTTCTGGCCTTCCCTGACTCAGCCATGCCCAGGAGCGCTCCCAGAAGCAGTGTGGTGTCCCCTTGAACATGTTTCCCGCTAGGCTGGTGGTCTTGAAAGGCTGTGCACCGAGGCAGGTCTTTTCTGAACCTGCTCTTTTCCTCCCAGCTTTCCTTTTTCTTTCTTACCTTGTTTTCCATGTCTGTTCTCTGCTTTTTCTCCCAAGCTGCCTCCTGAGGTCTGCTGTTAAGGGGAGTGGGTGCAAGCTGGGCTTGCTCTCTGTGAAGTGTTTTCAGAGAGGAAACTTGTAAGAGGCTGAGGGGTGAGAATTTTTTTTTTCTTTTTCCCCAGTAAACACTTGAAAAAAACCCAGCTTTGGCAATGAAATAAACCTTCAGAAGTGATACTAGAAGTAAAAGTGAAATTTTTTCACAGTGTAGAAAACGTATAGTGCAATGTGTGTTTTAATTACAGGAAAACAATCAAAGAAACCTGTGAAGGCTGCAGTTTTTGTGATTTGATGGTAGCAGCTGTGGGAATTGCTGAGAGAGAAGTGTTGCCATGCTGTGAAATCATCAGATTCCCCCATGCTTGCCCTATATCTATAAGGCAAAACAAACTCCACTTTATGTGTTTATCTAAAGCTTACTTGCTGCTGCTGTAAGCTTCTTCACCAACCAAGACCAGATCTAAGTTACTGATCACTCAAGAGATAGGTACTTTAATAAAATAAAGAAAACAATGCTAGATCCTATATTAATATTTTAAACATTAAGCAAATGTGTTCCATACACATCCTTTCCTAATCATGCATTTCAGAGCAGATTTTTTTTTTTTTGCATGTAGATCCACTGATGCAGTTTTTTTCATGTGTTGTACACCATTCAATTTCACCTGTGTGTTTCCAGCTCTGGAAAAGTGACCAGATAACCTGTACAGATGGCATGTGAGCTTTGTCCCACAGCTAAAACATGATGAACCAAGTTGTACTGACCTTTATAAGTATTTGGGTAGGCTTTTAACTTATGAACATTTTCTTCTAATGTCCAGCGATTTGCTAAGATTAGTATTTGCATTTCCTGTTCTCATCTCTCTGTCTGCTCTGCCTTTGTATTTCCTTCCCAAATATACTTTTTCTCTATGTCCTTGCGGTTTTTGCCATCTTTTTTTTCCTGTCCTTTCTAACTTGAATTTCTTTGATGTTTTTCAGCATCAAATAGCTTCACCTGCATCCTTGCCATGACTCTATAAAGCATTTCAGGATCAATGCTTGACTCTATCAAGCATTTTCAGGATCTCCACTGAGATCCCCTAATGTCAGAAATTAAACAAAGCAACAGAAAAAAAGAGCCCAGCTTAATGCATCTTTCTAAATTTCAGTATTTTAGTGTTTTAGTATTTAGTGTTTTGTTGGGGCTGTGTGCTTTGTTCATACAGTAGGGAAACTTCCTTGCAGAGCATAAAGGCTGAAAAGAACCACTGGAGAAAGCAGTTGGTTAAAGGGGTTGCTGTCACACACAAGCACAGCATGTTGGACAAAAAAAAAACCCCAACAAACTACTAGAAAAGAAAGCTTTGGGGGTTTGTGGGTTTGGGTTTTTTTTGGGGGGGGGGCTGGTTTTTTTTTAGTATAGTAAATGGCAGTAGGGGGTCTTTAGGAGGGATGTGAGCAATGAGAAATCTGAAGATGAATCATTTGCTCAACAGAGCTTCTCATGTGTAAAAGGGGCATTAGAAGGAGGGGTGGGAAGTCACGCTGTCAGTGGAGGAAAGAGGCAGGGGAGCAACTTCATGAGAGATCAGGGTAGTTTTGTGGACTTTGTGCTTCTAGTTCAATGGAGCTTCAAACTGGAACAAAGCATTTTGGATGACAATCTGGCCTTTTCAAAAGATGAAGAGGTTGTATCCTCCTTAAATATTTAAAGAACACAGGGAGTACTTTGAAAAGACTAAAGCATCAAACTAGGCAATTAAAAGAGAGAAGATTCTGCTGAGACCTTGTTTCTGAAGATGTACTGAAGAGGTAAAAAAGCAGTCCAAATGCTTATTACACAGAAGACAGCAGACAGTAATTGCTTAAGTAAATGTGTGCTGTAAAAAAAAGCGTGCAATGCAAAAAAGGCCGGTGTTCCCAGTTTGCTGTTGAGAACCTGAGCACATGTGCATGTTTGCAGTAGAAATCCATGAACTTGCACAGGAGTGTGTAATACCCCTCTGTACCACTGGAATTAGGAGCCTTCCAGCATCATCCATCCCTGGAAGATTTCAAGGCTAGGTTGGATGGGGCTTTGAGCAGCCTGGTGGAGTGGAAGATGTCCCTTCCTAGGGCAGGGGGTTTGGAAACGGATGTTCTTTAAGGACCCTTCTAACTAATACATTCTACGAATCTGTGATCCTTCTACTTGGATAAAGTTCTTAAATTCAGCCTCTGCTCATCCTGTAATTGAAAACTGATGGGATATCCCAAGATACAGATGGTTTTGTAGGTATTTAAAAAATAACAGATTTTTCATGGCTGAAAATCTCTCCAAAGGACTTAATTGTAAGATTTATCAATTAGCAATAACCCCACCACCTCCAATCTCTGCTGCCACAAGGAATTTAATCCTGAATTAGGGGAATCTTTGATATTGCTAGTAGTACCTGTAATGTGCTTTAGAGAAGCATGTATGGGAAAGGCATAGGTCATTCCATAGTGGATATTCACAATTGAAGGAATCCTAGGAAAATAATTGGCTTCAGAAGACTTTTGATTTGTAATTAACTATTCACAGCACAATTTCTCTAGCCTGTCTTGATCGTACACTTTAATCTCTTCAATTTGTCTGGCTTTCATTGCTTTTATTTGTAAGTTCATTAAAATTAATCTTTCTAAAAAAGAAGTCTGACTTTGAATATAATGTTGCTTGTGAAATGAATGTGGGCATTTTGCTTTGTTACATGCATATGTATTTTAGAGAGCAGCATATGAAAGGGTGGTCATGTGGGTTAGATGAATGTGCAATCAGTTGTCTCTGAGCATAATCTGTTACACAGCTTCTATTCTAGAGCATCTGCATGGACATGTGCCACACAGCAGCACTGCCTTCACACTGCCGTATGTTTTTTGAAAAAGATAAGAAACACCATTATGAAGGCCTTGAAATTATTTTTAATTGAACAGCAAGTGCAAGGCTTGGGGTATTGTGTTTGTGTATGAGTTGGGTTTCTTAGTCCTCATTATGTCCAACACGTATCTTAAGGGTGGAGCTGCGCAGGCAATTCAATGCTCAGAAACTCCTTTGGTACAGAAAGGGGCAGCTCCTTTCCCTCTCCTCCCAGGCAGAGGCCCCCCATCCCCGTGTCAGGGGCTGATGTCGGTGCGGCTGCAGGGAGAGAGGGCAGGGTGCGGGCTGTGTGACAGCCTTGGGCACAGGAGGAGGTGACAGCCAGGTGTTTCTGCAGCACTTTCTGGCTCTGACTCACTCCTCTTGCCGGGGTTTTGGTAGGAATGTGGGAGCCATGGCCAGCAGCAGGGCGAGGGACAGGCTGTGCATCTACTGGAGGCATCAGCAGCTGTGTCACAGAGATGTAGGGCAGCAGTGCAGTTTGTCAAAGGCGGCTGGAGGTGGAGAACAGCAGTGTGTTTGGGACAGCATTAGTGCTGACTTGGCTAGGTGCTCCTTAAGATTGGTGTGTCATTTGCTACAGTGGTATTTTAATGTATTGGTTGACAGAAAAAAAAAAAAAAAAGGTGAAATAATGCTTTAGCAGACTTGATAATCTCATTCCCACGTCATCTCTGGTGTATTTGGCTGTAAAGTGGTGCAGGATCCCCTCTGATTTGGGTCTCTCTTTTATAAGTATTTGTTTGAATTTGATGTGCTTTCTTTTGATCTCTTTAGAAGTATTTCTCTACTCCTCAGCAGATACCTTCTTGATCAGGTAATAGCGTTTCATCTGAGCTTTTTTCAAAATTATAATGGCTCTCTGCTAGTTCCTATTCCAGAAGGAGTAAGTATCATTTTGCTTTAGTCCTTATGAAATTATTACTTGGATTTTGTCCTCTGTATAGATTTTAAACAGGCTTCCCAGCTCAGTTGAATACAGTTGAATTTGCTTAGCCCTTTTTTGTGAAAAAATAATAAGCCTGAATTAATTTTTCTTAATTAGCCGTGCCTAGTCTTTGCTGATAAAAGTCACTTTGAAATGAATCCAGCCAAGGTTGCTATAGTGCTAGAGATACTCATTAGGTATTTCTACCCATAAGACTGTTCCAGATGTTCCCCTGGGTTTTACTGCTGTGATTTGGAATGATTGGTAGCAGATGGGAGGAGTTTGGGGAGTAAGTCCTTAAAATAGCAGATTTCCAGTTTTGCAGTTGGCCAGTTTGGACCAGAAGCCAGCAAAAACAGAGTTTAAGTGCCATTTAAATCTGAGCTGAGATTTGGGACCTTTTCCCAAAAGACCTGTTCATCAACTTTTGCTGATAAATAGCATTTGAAGCTTTACATGTAGAATGTAGCACATATTTTCTTCCTCTTCCTGAAGTTAGTGTCAAAGTTTGTATCACTTAGAGGCTGAGGAGGAAACCCAAACCTTACACCCTCTCGAATTAGCCCAATATCTAACTCAGTATTAATTCTTGGTAATTGCAAATACCACCACAATCATATGGGACCACAGATTAATCCTAACATCTATTTAATTTTAGATTTTGATTTGATTGCTTAAATACTGACTGTATCTGGAACACCGGCAGATTATTCCTAGTATTTTGCTCTAGCAAGAGTAGAATTATTAACTTTTTCAGAGGTTTGGCTTAACTCTTAACTTTTTAGCTTCCAAAAGCTTAGCTGAGCTTAAGGTTCAGAAAAGCGACATGCAACTATCAAATAGTGAATTTGTTTGTTACAAAATATAGTTATCAGTTCAGCCATTAGCATATTTCAAATGTAGTGTTCAGTAAATATTTAACTTCCGTCATACTTTACCAACTGCCTTCATGGACAATCTTTTAAGGTGGGATATTCAGAATTTCACAAATTCGAGGGGTTTTAATTTTTTTGGGTTTTGTGTGGATATATGTCAGATTAGAGATTGCCTTAGAAGACCACAGTAGTCTGGACAGCTAAAGCTGCTTTGTGTGTGACTATGTTTGCAGTGTTTCCTTCTAATGGCATATTTGAAAAAAGAGAGGTACTGGAAATTCTTGACTGTCCGTACATTAATTTTGCTGACACTTTGGCCTTTAGGTAGTGGGTGGTAGAAGAATGGTGGCCGTTACTTTTCGGGTTGATGGCTTTGTCTCCACAAACACATTGCATGTGAATTGCCTCTCACCATGTGTCCCAACTGATCCAGCCAATATCATCTCCTTCCAAATGGGCTGAAATTGGGCAGTCAAATGGAAACTCCTATTCACAGTTTGCGATGGAAAAAAAAAAATTGAAATGCTCCATTAATCATTTACTTTGCCCTTCATTCCCCCTGCAATGAAGACTGAGAGGCAACATTAGCCCACCTGAAAGGCTTAAGCATTTAAAATTGATCTTGAATAGGATAAGACCATCAGTGATATGATACAGGATTGCTAAAGGCTTAAATAAATAACTCATGTCTTATAGTTGTGTTAACATAACAATCAGTCATACGTAGTACTCCTAGGCATTGTATTTAAATTTCATTATTGAAATGCCTCACTGCTGGGAGTTTTGTGTTCTTGCTGAGAAACTTGGTAAGGCTGCTTATTTTGGCTATTCAGGATTTTATTGCACTATTTATAATGCTGTGAAATGTTAATAGTGCTAAGTGAGGCAGGAATTATTTTTTAATACTTGTGAAATAAAAATACTGCTGCTTTGTGCAGAGTTTCCTCAGCCAGTATTAGTAGCAGCCTTCTCTTTATACCAGATGATCCCAGACTGAAATCCCACTTAGATGCATGGAGATCAATTGTCTCAACATCGTTACATGAGGTCTGGTGTTTTGTGTGACATGTTGAGCCATATCCATGCTTGAAGTGTGAACTCTTAAATTAAAGGCATGATATATGGAAACTTAGAGGAATTTAGAGTACAGTGTAATTTTTTTTTCTTTTTTCTCTTTTGTTATACTTCTTTTACAACCCTTAAAATTAGCAGAGAGCACCTATGGAAGCAAGCATTGGTATTCAAAGGACTTTGCATTATAAGTATCTCCATTAAGTAAATAAATGTAGGAGTCATAGCAAAGCAATTTGTTGTTTAGCTGTATAAAACACCAGTGATTTGTGCTTATTGAATTTTAGAACAGCGCAAAAAAGTTAGAGCAAAACTTAGGAAATAGCTATGCAGTTCTTGTTCACTGTTACAAAAAGTTGAGTGATGCATACAAATAGCACTAATTAATTTTTCAGTAGGGAACCAACACTTCTTGCATACTGATTTTTCCAACACTGGCATGAAATTGGTTACACTATTGCTATGCTGGGAACAAGCAGCCCTGCTGCAGGGGATTATGTGTGTAGAAAGGTGTTGTGCAATCAGCACTGCTTGGATCCACGGTCTCATTGACTGAAAGCATTACAAGTGGGAGAATGTATCATTCTGGTTTTACCAGTTACTTACTTTGAAAATGTATGAAATTGAAATGCAATTTTCTGATTTTTTACTTTAGGTAAATTAGGCTATGATCAGCCTGTAACAAATGGAAGGATTACTGTGGTGCTTGAGTCAGGGTTGATGGCAAGCTCTAGGCAACACTACTCTTTAAATGAGCTGAACTTGTTCCTTGTCAAGCCATATTTGTCAGTAGAGCAGGTTTAATGTGAGACTTTTAATAACAATAAGACTGTGGATTTGTAGAATGTTGTTTAAAGATCTGTGGAGTCTCTTTTGTTTTATTAATGAACAAGGCCAAATTTGCTTTTTCCTTTTACCAGGTTGCAATCTTTGAGATAATAAGCCTTTAAAAAATCTGAAAAGCTGCAGATGTTAATGCTATTCCTTTGCATTCAACTTTTTCACATGCAGTGAAAAGAAACATTTGTGAAATTTCTGTACAGGAGGAAGCTGAATGGAGAGAGTAGGAATAGGGAGAGTAAATTTTCTGGAATGTTTCAGAACAGAAAAATGTGTTAGAATAATAAATGAGTCATGATAGCTAAAACTTCAGGCCATTGAGGCAATGCCTCTGCATATCCATATGGTTTTAGCCCATTTTCAGTTTTGGATGAAGAAGCAAAGAAGGTGGAAATGCACTGTTAGTGTCCGAGCATAGAGCATAAACTGTTGGTGCAGGGCTTCTCATGGTCACAGTCACTTTGCCCTTTAATGTGGCTCAACATACCTTTCCTTGGGCAGAAGCACAGTCTGCAGAATTAACAGATGATTCTTGCCTTGCACCAAAGAAAATATTTCAGTAGCTCTTGTATTGAAAAAATGGAACCAATTTAGAGCGGGTATGTTTGTGGCTTTATGAATTGACCATATCATGCTTAAGTCTTTGCAAAATGTCTAAATTACAGTCCATGGCTTGGCTGCAGTCTCTGGGATGACTATTCCAGACCTCAAACAAGTAGAAAGTTGTTTTTTTTTCCCTGCCTATGTCAGAGTCCTTTACTTTTCAAACTGTAACTCATGTTTTGTAGAAAGGGGTGACTTGCTGTTGCTGTATACCAGAGCAGACATTTGGCTCAAAGACCTGAGGATATTGAACAGTTCAACCACAGAATGCAACAACAGCACTGTAAAATTTTGGGTACAAGATAATTTTTGTAAGATTTACTGCGCATTAGAAATTTAGAGCATGATACAATAACAGTGTTAACATTTTTACCAGTCTCTAGAAAAACAGTGATTTCTGGCTCCCAGCCTTTCTCTGTCTTCTTTAGAAAGTTCCCTTAACCAGATACAGAATAGATTGGAATATTTTGATAATTTCTTTTGTAATTGTCTCTGGCAATAGCAATTCATCCTGCCAGGCAAAGGGCTCAGACATTATCACCAAGCTGATATATTTGGAACATTTGTAAGTACAGTGCTTCTGTGAAGCTCTGGAAGCCTCAGGGTATTTCATTTCACAGCTCTGGTGCTCTAATGCATATCTGGGGCTGTTTTAATAGGGAAAGACCTTTCTCCAACTGGAAAATTTGAGCCAATCTGAGGATTATCTAAGTGTTTCTGATGATTTTTCAGCCCTACTTACTTTGTAACAAGACACCCAACTAACAGGTTTACTGTATAATATTACATTTCTTGTTCTGCTCCAGCAAATTTTGGGTGTGTTATATGATTAAATGACTCATTCACTCTTTACACTAAAGTGTAAACTGCTCTGTGCTGGTGGGGCACTTTCTTCTAATGTAAATACAGGTTGGGGGAAGACATTAGACAACAAAACATTATTGTTGCTTTTTGATTGGACTGTTTTAATATTAGAATGATACAAACTCAGTGTAGCACAATTTTTATCTGAAAGAGGAAAGGGAAAGCACCCAAAAAACCCAAACAAAAATTCATTGTCAGATGATAAGGATGGGCTAAGGTAACACTGTTGAAACTGGTATTTTATGGTTAATTCTGAGCCTTAATAGAGGTATTGAACTTAAAGTAATCTCAGGAATTCATATCTGTTTTATAAATAAAATTTTATTTTCTCACAAAGCTTTGGGTGAAAATAATTATTAGGGTCAGGTAAAGGGGGGTACCATTTGTGAGAGAGAGGCAGGTTTTGTCATTTCTCACTATACCAGGCATGAAAGTATGCAGAACAAAAATTTATTACAAAATAAGTGAATGTGGCTTGGTGGCTGCCCAGCTTCCTGTCCCTCCCTGATTGAGCCCTATTGGTATTTTTATGCCCCAGGACATTTTCTGATAGTATGTTTTACACCTCCCCCACCCGTGAAATCCTGCTGCTACCTGACAGTGTGTTCTGTATGCTGCACAGACAGGTCTTTGTAAAGAATGAATCCCTCTAATGCCTTTTGTAGCCAGCTTTCCCCCTTCTTTCACAACATGTCTCCTTTTATTGAGGATGGCACTGATTCAGACTGTCTGATCTGTTCCTTTCAGACTTTTGTCACTTAGATTCTTCTCCCCAGTGTCTTGTGGCAGATGATTACTAAGGTTATCTTTCTTTTTTTTTTTTTTTTTTAATTTTAACCTAGGCTTTGTAGCTTGAATTTCTCTGTGAAGTGTAGTAGAATATCTGAAATGCCTGTGTCACCATGTCTCTGTGTTTCTAAGTCATTAACAATTTTGTTACTGCTTCTGTTTCTCTTAACTGTAGATTTATATTATCAGTAATTTTGAAAAAACTTTTTAGCTTTCTTCTGAGGTTTTACTATTGACCATTTCTAGATTCAAGATATTACTCCTTTTAGGTTTCTCTTCCCCGTGGTAAATAATTCCTTGCCAGAAGGAATTATTCTTGAAAAGTGTACTCTCACCTTTCCTGACTGGTATAAACAAAGCATTTTCACTCCCTCACCTCTGGGCTTTATCTTTACAACCCATTCATTCTTTTGCTTGCCTACTTCAGATTTTCTCTAATTTATTAATGCCCTTTTTGTAATAAGTGCCCAAACTGGCATGCAGTACTTTAAAGCACTGGTACTAAATAATTTATTTTCTATGAATAATTCAGTCCATCCTCTGTTAATGAATGATCCTGTCTCCACAGAAGCATCTATTGTTCATAAGCATGTGCCAAATTGTTTGTGCAAACAAATGTCAGGTGATGTGATCCTGAATAGTTCAGCTGTTTGATTTTGGTGGTATAAGACTATTAACATAAGGTCTTGTCTTAGCACAGTCTTCCTTAATTAAATGGGGGCAAAGGGCTTACATTTTAAGAGGACTTAAACCTGCTCTGAATGTTGGTAGTATTACAGGTTCAGCTCATCAGCTCATTTATATCAATGGAATCTATGCTTTTAGTCCATCACAAATATGAGATGAGATTTTTGTGTCCCCCTTAGATAGGTTTATTCCAGGGCCCTGAGTACAGCTGTTACTGCTCACAAGTTTTCAGCACATATATCTGTAGTTTTGCTTGCATGTCTAAACTTAGTTTACCTTCAGTGTGTTCCTACAAAGCTTCAGCTAAATTGAAATAAATACATGGCTTAAGCTGAAATGAGAGCAGATACAAACACCTTGCAGAAGTGCAATGCAATTATGCAATCTGGTCCTGTCCATGTGCCTGGATTCCAAGGGTGAAATTTGTCAGTGCAGGAAAATATAATTATAGAGTGCCATTCAGTTCAAAGAAACCAAGTTAGGCCTGCTAAAACAGGCAAATACAGGTTAATAATAGAATCCTTCATCTCTTCCAATACTCATACTAGTAATTGTGTTCAAAGAACTAAACCAGAAGCAACATGTAAAAACATCAACACAGTCTTTCGCAGATTGTCAAGAGTAAAATTTGGAGTGGTTTCATTCATGATTGTATCATTTTTTAAATCCAAGATTAAAAAAAAAAACATGTATCTGGGACCTCATCATTTGTCAGTGAAAGATAACAATGAAGGATAACAGTGCATTACACCTTCAGTTATTAATCTGCTTGCCACAGTCTGTAGGACTGGAGACATGGAATTTTAACAGGGCATTGAATCTTGTTACAAGAATATTCTAGGAAAGTATCCCTTAAAATTATTTAACGAGCAATTTGTTATTTTGACTTCATATTCAATAGCATAATTGCCTACACTGTAAGGCATTGTGTCAAGACCATCATCCTCTTCTCTGCTCTGCTGTCTGCCTCAGGTTAGGGGATACAGATAATGCAGTCACACTGATGTACAGTCATAATGACATTCCATATTAGTTTAGTTCTATGTACGTTTGTATTTTTTAAATTCAGGCACTCCTTATAGATTTAAATATTAAACTATACATTTGAAACAGTCTCACAGCATGTAATATCTCTGACTTTAGAGATAAGGTATCTCTAATACTATATTCTGAGGGGAAAAGGCAGCAGACTTTGGTTCTGAATGTTAGATTTCAACTAGGCAAACCACTTGTAATTCCTCTATCTGCAAATTGAAGCGTCACTCTGCTCTTGGTTGCTACCTCTGATTTTAGGATTTCTCAGCTAAGGAGCCTATCTTATAATGGATTTCAAAAGTAGTAGAAAAATTCTATCCCATCCCTCATGAACTGTTATAGGAAATGGTATTTCTTTGACTGATGGGCTGATTTTGACTTCTAATAAAAAAATGGATTGCAGCCATAACTATGAACTCTCTATTTCCAATTCCCATAAGTGCTCTTCATTGTATATTAAGGACATGAGATCTGAAAGAAGATTTAGGAAGGAGGGCTATAATTCAGAATTAATAGAGTATCTGGAGTTATATCAAAGTATTTGATTGGCTAATGTACAACATTACTTCATAAGAGTTCATTTAAAACACATTGCTTCAAAATAACCATATGTCCATCACATTTAATTTCTTTTATGACAGCAATAAAGTGAGTACAAATAATTTTTGTGGAATCGATTGTCAGCAAAGGTTAAACATCCCAAGAAGTACCTTGTGTCTCAATTATTGTGCCTGAAAGAGGTGTGGATAGCTTAAAACTTTTTAAAAGTTTAAGCTTTTAAAAGTGTTGACAAGTACACAAAAGTCTGCTCTCAGCCGTAAAGATGAAAAACCATATCAACAAGAAGTAGTGGGATGGAGCATAAAGAGCTATTCACATGTGGAACAAGGAATAACTGAGAGCTGTTCTACAAATAGTTCCTGGGAAACTTTGGGTCAGTGTAATGAAGAGCAAGCACATCAACACTGAATTTTAGCACAAAAGTGTATCTTGGCTTTATCATGATTTGGCAACTAGAGAAAAGCACAGAAAGTTGCAGAAAAAAGGTGACGCTTTAAAGGATTCAGAGATGTCAGAAGTAAAACAGGGAGCAACATAAACCCCAAAAGAACACTTCAAAGATTTGCTTTAGCATATATGTGGTGGCATGCAACTCCCAGCACACTAGAATTCAGCCTTTTTTGTTTTTAATTCTTTGTTTGATGATGATAAAAATACTTACTGTTAATGCATAGATTCGTGAGGAGGATTATTTGCCAAACTGGTATAAGTAGTTGACAGCAAACTGGCTAATGTACTTGTGGCAAAGTTATTTTCTATTTTTTGCCATCGGGCCCAATTCTGTAGTCTCTGGGAAGTGTAACTGATTGAGTGTCACTTGGAGAATCTTTCAAGGGCAGTTGAACATGGACTTTCAAGTGCAAAATGGCAGTAATGCAAGATTTTTCCTCTGATTAGAGAGAGTATTTACCTAATACCTCGTGATTATCTTTTAAAGGCCTATGGACATAGGGGTAATTTTCAGAACAAAGTCTTTGAAATATCGTACCAATTATGTTAATAATGAATTAGCAATAACAAGTAGTACCATATTCTGTAGAAAACACATATGCCCTTTTTCCCCCTGAAAAATAATATATTCTAAAAGCTAAGCAAATTGAATCCTCCAGATCAGATGGATATTAAGAACCCAGCTCAGGAAGGCATTCAGAAAAGCTTAGGCATGATCTCCTTAGCTTTCAGTGTTTTTAAATTCAAAATCAAACCGACAACAAAATCCATTAAATCCTCCTGGAATTGTGTACCCTGAAGGCACCGATGGGCTTTGGTGGCCATGACCAAGCTCTTTGGGGATCATCAAAGCCTGAGCCACACTTTGGGTGCAGGTGTCTCCAGCTGTGCTACCACACCAGGTATGCCTGTGTGGCCATGTGCCCCGTGGTCTGGACTCTGACACGAGCCTGATATGGCTGGAGCTCAAACCTGGCTCATCACCAAGACATTGCCTTAGTCTCTGGACTCATGACTATGAAGCTCAGACCTACACACTGAAGCAGTAAAAGCACAGAATCTGAGAAGTATAAAAGCTAAAACCTGAGGCATCACTGCCTGCCATACAAGGGCAGGAATAAGTGTCTGGGACTGAGGAAGATTAGTTAAGCTGCTGTAGTCAGTACTGCTAGTGAGTGTGTAATTGCAGCCATAGCTTGCATAGCTTCAGCTCCTGTCACTTGTGCTTATAGAAATCTGAATCATTGTGTACCCCTCAGGAATAATTCCTATTGTAGACTTCCAGAGTATTTGATCTAAGTACTTGGCATCTTTAAACTGAAATTCCTGACCTCTTTTTGATTCACTTATTTTTAAGTGACCCCCTGAGTTGACAATGACTTATTTCCTCTACCATGTGAAGACTGAGATGCATCTGTAATTACTGGCTCACACAAATGTTTTGGAGGATCTGAGCTGTTGTAAACAATTGCATTAGATGAGCACTTTCCCAGCATGTGAAACCATGTGTAGTCACTTATCACAGCCTGCTCTCATTCTCCACCTTGGAAGAGCTGAGTTCTTGCAGATTACTGCTGCCTAACAATTCTCAATCTTCTTTTAGCTCCTTTGTCCCTGCTCCAAAGGGGCCATGATCCAAACTGTAAGATTATATTCGCATTCATGAACTGAATGTATGAAATGTGTAACCCAAAGTGAAATTGAAAAGAGGAATATGAATTTTGGAAAAGGGGGAAAAAGCCTTTCACAGTCATTTAATCTCTTTTGAACTTCATCATTATAAGAGAATACCTAGAAGAATATGTTTCTTTTATTAACCTGAAAACCATATTACTTGAACCTTATATTAGAAGTCATCCACTTGCTTTCACTGGGGCTATTTAAGAGAGTAACATGAGTTAGTATAATGTTCAAATATTACTGTATGTAATACTTTAAATTGTATTTTCAAGGTGTTTTCCTTTTCATCTGACTTGGGCTGTTTTCTTTTGCATCTGACTTGGGCTGCCTTATGAACATTTTCTTTTTTTTTTTTTAATTAGAAATAAGCATTTAATGTGGTTTTCTGAAGCAGCTATGGAAGCTTGTAATGTGTCTGTGACTGACCCATAAACAGGCTTGAGACCACAGTCTGAAAGCCTATGAGAGTATGTGAATAACTTTCCATGTTTTGTTCAGAAACTCAGGGTGAGATTCCTTATAGTAAATATCTGAGTATTGTTCTATGGTTTGCTTTATGATCTAAGAAAGTTAAGAAGCAATATCTCAGATATCTGCATCAAAGAAAAAATGCATTTATGGTCTTAAATTAGTTCAGAGTTTGTTTGTTAATATACAGAGTTTTTCCATCACTTGCTCACTGTCCAGTGTGGGCAGAGGCTCTATCAGCCAGTAACAATTAGCTCTTGACTTTTCAGTATATTTGTATTTTGAACTGGATAATGCTTTGGTTCTCCTTTCTGCAATTCCTTTTAAATGTAAAAATTGGATGGAATAAACTTATTCAAGAGATGTCTGGGCTTCAAGGGATCCAGCCAGTCCTTCATTATCACATGCTCTTACATTACACTTAATGCCAACGAAATACATCTGTCAAGGCTTATCTTTCATTCTCTTTTAAATCTACAGTTACACTTTGAAACATAGCAGTGAGAGTTTTTTGGGAGTCTGATCGGAGTGTGATGGCTCCCTGCTGACTCATGCAGGAGATGGTAATGGAAATATTCACACTTTTGCCTTGAGCTTGGGCCAGGGCCTTCAGCCACGGACTGAGGCAGTGCATACAGCCCAGTGAGTTAAACAAGCACTTTAAAACTAAATAAGACTTTTTCCAAGACTTAATAAAGTCTGGACTTGATCCTAAATAAACATTAAAAAATTTGAAAGGGACATAGTCCCAAGATGTACTTTATGTTTATGAGCCACAGATTTTCACACGGGCCAGGAATAGATTTTGATTAAAGAAATGGCAGTAATTCAGCTGGTGGTGCTAAGAAATACATTGGTGGCATGTAAACAGATAAATGTGATTAATATGTGGTTTAGTTGCTACATAGTGTCCTTCAAGGCTTTACATCAGTTACTGACAGAAATATTTCATGCATCCAGTATATTTTATCCTTCAGCTGGAAATGTATTTATCTGTGATCTAGTAATTGGGTATGCTGCCATTGTCACATATATTTTGTCATTTTGAGGGGACATAATGTATATTTAAAGGAAACCACTTGTTATGTTGTTGTAGAGAGGTAGATGAGTTCTTTAACTCTTATTTCTATGAAAATATTTTATAGGACTTACAGCTGAAAGCCAGTCACTGCTACTACGGAGTGATAGTTGCTCTGTAATAAACTTATGATGCTGTCACAGGATGAAATAGATGTGGGCACACAGTTGTGTTGTTGATATTTGAGTCTGTGTTTTTTCAGACTCACAGCTTGAACTACAGGCTTTGTTAAATTTCTTTTCAGATTGTATGAGAGTAAGTTGATTCCACATTGTACAAAAAAAAAACTACCAAAAACACCTTTGGAGGAGAAAAGAGAGTGACTGAATATCAAGCACAGAAAGGTTTATAGCAAACAGTAAAAGGAAGACAAGCAAGAAAAGAAAAAATTAAGATAGGGAGCTTGTGATAGTCACTCCATCAAACACTAAACCAGACTTGTTCTTCTCCAGCATGCCTGCTCAGTCTATGCTGTTTCAGGCTGCTGAATCCTCTACTCTGTCAAACTCCCAAGGTCTTCGGTTTGTCTGTTCTTTTTTTTTTTTTTTTTTTTGCCATTCACAGCAAAGAAATCTTCTCCAGAGGACCATTGTGATAAATGAATAAAAACAGGGACATCTATCTTAGTTATAATTATGACCTTGCAACTTTTAAGGAGTATTGGAGGGGTTTTGTGCCCTAAAATTCCCCAGGTACTGCTTTTTCATAGTAATAGTGTTACAAATGAAACTGGCAACGAGCTGTTCATAACACAAGGTCAGAGAATCATCTAATGCTACTTAAGTGTGGAAGAAAGTATCTCTAATGTAGATAATGTTAGCATTTTACTAGTTTATGTTTGTAAACATGGCACTGAATGCCCAATATCCTCTGCGGATTATCATTTAACCTAAATATAAGGGGAAAAAATCTTCCCTCATATTTCTGTCTTTATATTAGTCATGGTTAGTAGTGTCACCTAACACTGGAAGGCTGACTAGGGTTGTGCAATATTGAAAGAGACTGCATCCCTTTATAGTGCCTGGGCATGCAGAAAATTTTGCTTTAGAGTTGTGTGATACCATATCTAGAGCAGGAAGCATTTGTACAGGGGAGTTACATCCTTCTTGCTGTGCAGGAGCAGCCTCGAGGCCAGCCTTAGGTCCAGCTGCACCACCAGTACCCTCCAGGGTCTCCAGTGCCCCCGGGGGTGCCTCTGAGCTGTGTTCCTGGGAACGCCCGTTCCAGTGCAGCTCCAGCGTGCATTTGCTCCCGTGCAGCCCAGCAGTCCCCTGTGGCTCTGGCACATGTGCAACAGGCATTCCTGTGGTACTTCCTAAATGACCACCAAGCTTATTTTCCAAAAATGTAGATGAATTTCAGTGGTAGGGCAGGGCTTCAGGCTGTCCATATAGGAAATGTGGAAGGATGATGCAAGCCTGGGAACAGGAATAGCCGGAGCACCTCTAGTGGGGCCAGAGGCTTTGATGAAATAGAAACAACAATAATAAAGAAGGAATTGGTCCAGGCCTTGGAGTACAGAGGAAATACACAAAGGTTCAAGCTAGGCTATTGCTTCTCATTCCTCTTTTTTATTTTTTTCAAGTTTTCAATATGATGTCTCCTGTGGATTTCCACATCCACCATCTCCCTGCCTTTTGTAGTCTCCCCAGGTGTACTGTCTCCAATAGTTTTTCTCTTTATTCTTCAGTGGAGCTTCCCTTGCTGCCTCTATTATTTGAACTACTTCTGGTCAATTATATTTGTCCAGATAAGGGAATTACTTCATGCCTCAAGACCTAAAGAAGTAATAAAAAAGGAGTACTGGAGAGGGAAATCAAACTTTTCCCTTACTCATCATATCTGCTAACTCTTCTCCAAGTCATCTTTTCTTTGTAGGCATAGTCCTATATTGGAGTAACTGCCAGCAGGAAAAAAAAAAGGAAAGCAGGAAAAATCCCCTAAATTAAAAAATCCAAGCACAACAACACACAAAACCTTCTTGTTACTGATAAAAGTGTCTCCAAATATATGGCATGAGTCTGCCTCAATAATACAAATATAGGTAGTAGCACAAGAATGAGAAAGCAAAATGTGGCAGCCGCTGTATCTTGGACTGAAGCAACCAGGGGTCACATCACTGACCTTCCCTACAATCATTCCCATAGCAGTAGGGCTGGCTTGGTAATCTGGCAGCAATCCTTAACTGTTCAAGGATGCAAGGACAGAGAAGAGAAACTTGCTAAGAAAACACATTTTTAATTGAGCTGGGACTGAAAGTAAGGAGTTTTTATGAAAAAACCTCTTATTATCTCTGCATCAGGTACAAAAGTGACCTGGAGCACTTTGTGTTAGAAATATTTTCTACTGTTAGCATAAGCAAAGCAAACAACAGCGCAGAAGTTGGGCTGAAAATGTGCATTGGCAGTAAATGCAAATGCTCTAGAGAGAGGTTTCCATTTATTTATATACACTGCCACCAGTGTGGTGGGAATTGAAACTAATAACATCTCAATTGTTTAGTTGTCTCCTGGATAATGAAAAGCATCAAATTTAGGAACTTGATCATATATATATATTAGTGTTTTAGATGGGGTAATTTTGAATTGGCTTTAGGTCTTGTATTCTAGAAGGTGCTTTGCCACTGAAGACCCTTGCTCTGTTCTCTGAAGAATTACCATGCTAGATGAGGCTCTCTTTATTGAGAGGTTATAATTTCTGTAATAGAATAGGGGTGTTCCTCTGCTAGGTACTTGAAAGCTTTTTCTCTAAGGAAGGGTGTCCATTACTCAGATTAGCTGTCCCATTTCCAGCAATGTTTTCTTAATCTGAGAACAAGTCTTGAATTTTCAGGACAGAAAAAAAGAAGGATTGATGCAGCTCAAGCAAGACAAGAAGGAATTAAAGCTTGGCTGCTTTGAAAGATGGATGCCTCCCAGCAGGAGCTCAGAGAAGAATTGCCTGTAAGAATAGAAACTGGGGACAGGTTGCTGGGAAACGGATTAATGAGCTGGAAGATAAATTGAGAGGAGAAATTAAACAGCAGATAGACCCTGCTTTTGGTGTCACAAAGACTGATGTCCAGTTCCATGTAAGAGAAGCAGCTGGGAGTAAAACTGCCATGTTAGACCCTCTTGCTCTGGTTTCCAGACCAAATAGCTTCCCCAATCCCCTCTGTTGGTGAGGCAAGCTGGGGTCTGTTGCCCTGCACGAGTGTTCTGTTGCTGGCTCACAGGGCCTTCAAGAGCTGCTCTATTGCTTGGGCAGTGGCTATGATAGAATTACGTGGGAGAAAGGCCAAACTGGGCCCTAAAATGAGAAGAGTTGCCAAGGGTGCTCTGTTAAATCACATTTGTGTGCATGGACCTTATTTCTGTTGAGCAGAGGAGAAACTGTAATGTTTTCTGACATATTTTTGAGGAGGGAAAAATGCTTTCTAACTTGATTTAGTAGTTTGTCTCTAAAAATGAACAGCAGACCTAAGTGATTGCCTTTGAAAACAGATTATTAAGGTGCCTGATGTACATTCACTGGTACAGAATCGATTTATCATCATTTTACAGTCTACACATTTGCATCTAAGGCTGAGTCAGCCTTAGATCACTGGGGACACCTTTTACTGTCACAAAAGTCCTTTGTATTTGGTAGAATAATGGCGTTTGTGTGTCATTATGAGCAAGCCAGTGATGGAGCTTGTAAGCGAGAAGGAACGTTTTGGGTATGCATGGGGGATCTGCTGCAGATTCTCAGAGAACAGAAGAACATTTCCCATTCGGAGAGACAACAGTGGAAAGAGCGGATTATGGAAATGGGTCATGCTCTGCAACAAAATGTGATGCCTGAGGGAGTATCCAAGAGGCATCTAAGAGCTGGAAATGTAATGACACGGTTATGGATGAAGCAGCTCTGTTCATCCATTGGAGCAGAAAGCAAATACATCACTTTTCCAGAGCAAGTGAAGACAGGTGCAACAAGGACTGAAGGCAATTACAAGTTACACACTGTGCAAGGCTCTCTCTCCTGTGCTAAGACCTTAGTGTTGAGTCCATTTCCCAAAATATAAATAGAATGGATTTTTTGGGTAAAATCTTAAAGGTCTGGATTATGCTTTCAGTTAAGCTGACACTAATTTAGCCTCATCCTGTTTAGCTTGGTAGAGTAAATTGGAATTTTTAGCAAGGCAACTGAAGCAAAGTCTGGCCTCAGTGGATTTTACACATTTGAATGCAGGGGAGAGCAGTGGTGTGAAATGATGCTCTTGTTAGAGCCTGAGAACAAGAATGTTAACAGGAAGGAGGTTGTCCTTCTAAGTGTAAAAAATTGCATTAGATTGTGTTTTCTAAAATTTTGGCTTTTAAATCAAGCAAAGACTAGCACAGGACTGAATTTTACAGGCAACCCATCTGAAAATAGGCTGAGATGACTGTGTTTTGATATAAATTAGATCATGTTGATGTCACTGTTTGATTGTCTAGCCTACAGGAGGCCAGAGATGGAAATAGCTAAGTTGGGCAATAGCTAAGTTGCCAAATATTTAGGCCATATGGATCTAGTAGCCATAGAAAAACAAAACAGAGGGAAGCAACACCTGAACTATAGCATTTGTAGACAACATGAAATATTTTACTGCTCTATTTGCACATCTAGGTGAAAGAAGGAGGGAAAGTATGGGGAGTTAATTATATTTATTGATCCTACATGAATAAAAAAAAAAGTAATTTCAAAATCAGTATATGAGCCCTGCTTGAACTCCTTGTCCTGATGATTCATTTACTATTGCAATGGCAGCCAAAGGTGGGTGATGCAGAAAAGATTGGCTTTGAAAACACAAAGGCAAAAACATCACTGGTATTTCAGCTCTCCCAGCCTCCTTCTGGAGTACAGCAAAAGACTGGAGACAGCATCAACTTTTACAGGGTGCTTTTGAATTTCTACATTCTCATAATGTCTGCTAAGTTATGACAGTCATATGCCTGGTGAAGCATCTGGTTAATCTTTAATTCTGTAGTGAATAAATTCTCCAGCCTTTAGCACTGATGTGACATAATGGATCTGACCTTTAATTTCAGACCCTGGTCTTGTGGGATAAAGTGAAGCATAAAGCTTTTTTTACAGCTCCAGGAGATTCCCAGTTGAATATTGGAAGATGTATAGTAGGATCTCATGTCTCCTTATTACTGGCCAGTTTTAGGAATTTTAGAAGTATTTAGAACAATAACAAGAGATGCCCTTTGCAGAAACTTGTGTGTAAAATCCTGATGAAACTTTTCAACAGAGGCTCCTTTTTTTTTTGTTTGTTTGTTTGTTTATTTTGTTTTGGTTTTGGCTTTGGGTTTTGGTTCATTGTTTTTTGGTTGGTTTTTTTTTTTTATGAAATGATTAATAAAATATTCACCTTGGATCAGATGTAAAAGATGTCAATTTACATTGACATTACAATTAATGTCAATTTACAGACATGATTCAGAGTTCTAAGTTCGCAGATCTCCTATCATGAAGATTAAATTCCCCTAGTGCCATACCAGGAAGTACGGTATTAGGAATAACTTTACTTGAAGAATATGAGAGAAATGCTCAAAGGAAGTACCACTGTACTAGGATAGTAAGGGGAAACTATCAAGGGATAAGAAACATGGCATATAAACTTGCTTTTGAACCTGTAATTATCCTAACAAGCCTCAAAAATGTGAGGAGTTAAGAAACTTATTCAAAAATTTCAAACGGCAGAGAATTTAAAAATAAACTTGTTGTGTCTCCATTGTGCTGTTAGGCAAGAAAGCTTTGAGTCCTACTAATCAGTACAGATAGAATTTATTTTAATTTTCTCTTCACATTGATTCACATTTTCACATTCCCAGTTTCATGTTTTTACTGTTGTGTAGCTTATTACCAGTTAAAAATGCAGGCATTTTCAGTAATGCTGATACTGGTTATGTGAATCTCATGTGTAACCTAATGTACTGATAAAATATCTTCATCTCTACATCTCTGCTGTCAAGAAGTCACATTGCAATTATGTCTATACCTTCTAGTGTTTGTGGAGGTTTCTTTTGTTTTCTGAAATACGCTATTATCAAATTAAAGAAAAGCTGGCAGTGCTCAACCCTGATGGCTGACGCCTCTGCATTCCAAACACAGTGGTTATGGGAAAAGACCACTTTCTTTCACTTGTGTTTTTAGAGATATCTTCCCTTATTTCATGCCACAAAATATACCCTTCAGTTAATTTTACTTGGGGTTTCTTAGTTTACTAGATATATAAAAAATACAACTACCTTATATATATTTTTTCCTATTCTCTTGGAGTTTGCTGTAGAAGGTGATCATAATTGCAAAAGTGTCATTGCTTTGAAGGATGACAAAATGTCATGTTTGTGAAAGCATATGAGAGCCAGCAGAGAAAGTTGTCGCAAAATATTTTGTTTCCTTTTCTTCTGTTTTAAATGGCTGTTAAATAGAATTTTCAGTTTCAACTTTAAGAAAAGGTGAGAGAAATGGAAATCTGTGAAGAAAGTAAAACCTTAAAGGATTTCTTCCCTGAATACCAGTTTTAGTATGTGTAATCCACGAACATGGATAGACATGTATGGTCCTCTTTCATAATCAATTATGAATGGAAGTTTAAAGACCACAGCAATAATAATTTTGTAAGAAACATTGATATTTCCCATTAATTTGAATGTAATTTCAAAAGAGTTTCTATCAGTTGGTGTATTGCTAAGGCTTTGATAATTGATTAATTTGTTTTCAATTACACTTATTCTCATTTATGGATGTTCCCATTCGTTTGACTGCCAATACCTTGGCAGATGCAGTTTTTAAAATGCCTTGAAGTCTATAATATATCTGTCCTTTTTAGAAGCCTAAATGAGATCCCTCATTAGTTTCAATAGGAGTCAGGTTGATGCAAAAATTAGTTTCCTTTAAGGCTAATTTCTACTTTCTTTTAAGTAGCACATATGATGAGCTGTTCATTTTTTTCATACTTCTCTGTCTTTAAAAACCTCACATTGTTTGGAGAGAGAAGCTCTAATCATTGTGTGGTTGGAAGACAGGAATTCTGCTTTTCAGCTGTTACTAAGAAAAATTTTTGTCTGAAGAGGCTCATTTGTCACCTATGATGACATTTCAACTTTGTCACATTCAACAGTTTCAGTTAATATTGTTTGTTCTATTGAATTTGTATTTCTTTTCAAGAAAGGAAGGATAACTATGGGATGCATAAAATTATGAGCTAGAAAGAAAAGAACTGAGAAAACAGCTGTAGAGTGTTAGGAGAGGACTGGGGTAGACATTTAGAATTTTGGGTCCTTTTAATAATATATAAACAGGTTACTGAATTCTGACTTTATAGTTTCAGAATGGAAAAATGATTGTTCTCTGTAGGAGTCTGCTTGTCTTAATCTAATTTGCACACGGATTTAGACTCACAACACTCAAGTTTCAAATGAATACATAAATTGAACTAAAATCATATCTGTCTTTTAAACAATGAAAATATAAATCACATTCGCTCTGCCTTGGGGAGAAGGGAAAAGTCCATGAAATGTGGGTGGTCAAAAGTCTGTGCAACAGACAAGAGCTCTCATTTAGACAGGGGTCATGATTTTAAGGAATAAATGTTTATAATCCCAGATGAGAAAAGGTTTTAGAAAATAATTTCACAGTCATGGGATTGCCACTCAGAGACAAATTACTTTCTTATGGACATAGCTTTAGTTATAATTTAGTTAAATATGTATATGTACACTAGTAATAATTTAACAAATTCCTTCTGTTGTGTCTCACCATGATGAAGAAAGGCTTTAATTCATCAGTGAACTCTCTGTCTGTTTTCCCACCTCCATTGGTTCTTCCAGCTGTCTGCTCTAGATGCCATAAAATGATAAAAGGATTAAGGTTTTAAGCCATCTGTTGATGTAAGTCTTGCTAGAATTAGAAGTTCTAATTACACATCTCAATGTAGCACATATTTTCAAGGCTCCCTTTATTCCATTATCAATGTCTTCCTTGTCGGATCTTTTAAGACATAGTTTTACTCTTTTATCCATTTGAGAGATCAAGTAAGAATTCAGTACCTTGGTTATTTGGCAGCCAAATATATAGTATTTTCAATGGCATGACCTTACAAATAGGGGAATATTTCTCCTATCCTTTTAGTTTTAGCTCTGAAGCATATTCATTTATTTCATATTTTAGATTAATTAACAGCTTTTTAGGTAATTTGCCTTTTTACTACAACATCTAGGGTTTTGAATTTTTAACTGCACCCCTTTGAGGATCAGGATGAGTCACTGCAAGGTCCATAGAGCTTCTGCAATACCGTGTGATGGAAATGAAATGAGAGTTAAGCTTCTTACACTGCACTTTGTACAGTTGCTTTAATACACCAAATGCTCTCAGTGTAACTGAATCAGGCAGCTCACAAGTGGCTGAGAATTGTGACTGTAAAATTATCCAGTCCTTCAACATGGATCTTCATTGCCACAGCTCCTGAGAGAAAAGCGCCTGTGGATGGACTCTGGAGAGTTTGTGAATGTGTACCATGTTCCTATGGCACAGCTCAGGCACAGGTCCCACCTGACTTTCAGAATGTTAAAATAACTCACGGGTTGTGGTGGTGTAGAAAGACATTGCAGGCACAGGAAGTTTATAAACATGAAATGCTCCAAGTTATTCAAGGCCGTGTTTTCATTTTTTTTACTCCAGCTAATTAATTTAAATAAGTAGGAATAAGTTCGCAATATTGGCCAAAACCTGCTTTTTGGCAGAGGGTTATTGCCCTAAGATACCCATTCATAACAGAAATGAGATTGACCTGCATGAAATTCAACTGCAGCTGAAATTTCTAAGTTAAGAACAATGTTGTTATATTCTGTACCTTGGCTCCATCTGACTTTTTCTTAAAACTGATAAAGTCCTAACCTGAAGCACCTGAAGTCAATCAACAGTGAATTTTCATCCCTTCTTTTAAAATTCAAGTGAAACCATTATCCTGTTAGACACATGAAATTCTTCCCACCTTTATTGAAGACCTTCAACTAGGTTTTTTGTTTTGGAAGGCTGACTTTTTCTTACCTAAGTTGTTCTCATCTGTTCAGTATCTTTTTCTACCCTGAGGATTTTAATCAGAAGCCTCTATTTTTTTATTTTCATTTTCGACTTGAGAATATAATTTCTTCCAAAAGACACGGGATATCTCATTAGGAAAACAGGGTTTGGGGCTGGGATTTACATGCCACCCCAGGTGACTGTCAAAAACAATCCATAGCTTTTGAAATCTCTTTCCTTTGGGAAGGGAAAAAAAGTTTAAAGTACTCCTGCTCAACTCTTCAAGAGTAAACCACTTCAGGAGTTTCTGTAGACTTAACTCCCAAAAAGGAGGGCATAGACCTGCATAGGGACTGTTAATAGTATGAGTTAAAAAATCACTGAAATATTGGAAAACATGTTTTAGAAAACCATACTGGAAATATGAATGGCTTTTTAATTTGTGTATTTTTGCAGTTTCTAGCTCAGCTCATTCTGTGCCTTTTCTCAAGTTTGTTTCTCAAACTCCCTTTTATAGCTGGAGAATTTGTGTGCATTCATTAGCAGTAAACTGGGATGTGCCTTGGTATCTGTTTTCTTTGCCTCAAGTTTGATTTTCTTTCGAATAACTCTGCTTTTTAAGGATTTGCACCTGATCTGATCTATTTCAGTAAATTGCAAGATCACTACCAGTGGCGTTGGCCACATCCTCTGTCTCCTAATAAATCTGGGGGTTAACAAACTCTAAGCAGCCTTCGTGTCTTTTTTCTTTGCTCAGGATGTCCTGATTTTGCCCAAGAAAGAGCAGACCAACTGCTGCTGTGATCAGGGCAAGGGTCCTGCCAGCACAGATTTCTTTCTTCAGGAAAGATCAGTACCTCATGGAGAAATAGAAAAGATGTGACATTGAAAAGAATCTTTAGAATATATTAGTTTGTTGAATTTATTCTGGCCACTGATCCAACCAATATAATTCTCCCTTAGCAAATGGAACTCTCATGTATGAAATGGAGTTTTTCATGGTTTTAGCAGCCTTACACAGTCAATAGCTGTTTTATGTTCAAGCATAATAGGTACTTACTAATTTTCTTGCTAGACTTATATGCATTTCTATATGAAATGGAAAACGTTGATAAAAATGCAAATATAGCACCTACACTCCTCTCTTCATGGTTTTTAATTTATTAGGCCTGTGTACAATAAATCTTAATCTACTCTGTGTGCTACATACAGAAAATATTCTCCAGCTGTTGAAAACAAGTATAAATAATGTCAGAGAAAGCAGAAGCTGACATGGATTAAGTGACCTTTCTAATAAAAGGAGCAATAACTGTAAATTAAAGTTTCAATTACCCAACACACCTATGGATCAATATTTACAGATGTGTCTTATGTTGAGGCAATAAATACTGAGGGAAAGGACCTGTATACATAAAGAGTTTCTTTTTAAGTATCTTCCTTCAGCTTCTGGGAATTTTTTTTTTACCTGTAGTTTCTTGTATAAAATTGTTTTTTCTGTCCCCCAAACTAGAAGTTCTTTTCCTTATTTTCATTTCTGTAGATGTGCCTTTGGCCTCTCTGTTTTTTTATACCTTCTGCAGCCCTGCCCACTGCTCACTTTGTTTTTCTCTGGATCTCTTTGCTGGCAAAACTAATGTCATCCATTTATATGCTGCTCTCTGATGCTGTTTACACTTCTGATTTTCTCACCTTCTATTTCCTTAGCATGCTCTTCATATTGAGTCATTTATTTTTCTTTTTATTTTTCAATTTTTTTTCCAGTCTGAACTTTGATCGCTTATTTACTCTTGGAAGATTTTCCCCATTCAGTGGGGAAATAAACTCTCTTCATACATACCCTTTTCTGAGAATTCATCTCCTGTGTGTGATTGATGCTGATAGGTCATACAAATGATTTTAGGTCTTCTTAAAATGATTTACACTTTAAGATAAAGTTGTCTTCAGCTCTGCAATGTCTTATGTGTCTGTCTTGTGTGTGATTATGGCTGCCTTGGGGCAGGATTCCTGTCTTCTTTCTTTTGCATGCAGCTCTGAGCATGTTCCTGTCACTAAACGAGTCATGTTATTATTGACTAATAGATGGGGTGTTTCACTTCTCTGTTTTCTTAATCTGAACCTTTGTGAAACATGATTCCCCTTTTTAACCATTTAAACCTACCTTACAGCTACTTTTATTCTCAGTCCAATGAAAATAAACAGGGTATTTTCTCAGCAGAAGCATCTTAGTAAAATGTACTGTTGGCACAACTCCTAAATCTTGTTTTAGAAGATTTTAGAACAGAAATTTTGAATGATTTATAAATTAAATGCAGGGACTGATGTGTTGTGTTTGCTTCAGAGATTGACTGACATGTAATCTAAAATTTCTTCACAGTTGTGTAATTACTACTTTTGACTTTAATGGGAAATTCAAGTCTCCACTATCAGTTTGATTAATGGGGTAATACAATCTGTGACATTAAAAAAAGTTAGATGTTGATAAAGATAGGAGTTTCCTAGGAAGTTGAAAATATATTCCAGTTGTTGCTAAAGAGTTAGGAAGTCTGGTCACTTGAAAATGTTAGCATGATTTTTAATGTTAGAACTTTAAATAATACTTATCATCTGAATATTTGTGCTGTTCTTCATTCCATGAAACTTTATGCTGAAATCCTAATTTCTGCAGGGATGAAAAACTTTGTTACATAAACTAATTGGTTTAGAAGAAAGGAAAAGAGCATAGACTGACACATGAATAAGCAGAAATGCCACTCTTCGAAATCCACTAAGTAGAGAAATGCTCAAAAATTACATCTGCCTCAGAAACATGCAAAAAAGTGTGCTGCCCTTTTTAACATTTAAATTTTTTGTGTGCGATATTTCAATGTGTAACATTTTGATTTTTTTTTTTTTTGACAAGTGGGGTAACACAAAATATTGTCCCTTTATAATCAAGCACACCGTTTTCTGTACAGTTGAGAATGCAATTTCAGAGGGAGAGCAGTGGCCATATGTAATTAATTAATTTAATATTAATTTGATTGTGTAGTAGAGTAGAACTATAATCTGAGAAAAATAGTTCTGTTAGCTGTGAAAACAATGTTGATTCCCACATGCCATGTCAATGCTGTTAGTTAATATTTCTTGGTATACATTGACATGAAGTGCTTCTCTGTGGAGATAGAGTCCTCTCTGCAGAGTGTGTCCGTGTGTGCAAGTATTGGGTGTGTGCACCCCTGTGCAACTGTGATTTGTATTCTCATTGGGTCAAGAGGAGTTTTGTTCTGGAAAAAACAAATTTTTACCTCCATTTACAGCTGAAAAGCAGGAGAATGGATAAATTAGGCAATTTGGGCCTAAAGAACTATGCTCTAGGGACAGAACTAGGACTTGTTGAACCCAGAACTTTCCTCCATAGCAGGAGCATTATTGCTGTCGTTCTTCCAGCTCTCCACATGGAGAAGACTGATCCTGTCCATGAGGCACACAACAGGGTTATTAAGCTTCATATCACAAAATACTTCAGCTTTTAGGAAACAGCGTTGTTCTCTGTCCTGCCATCTTGCCTCCCATCTCTTCAAGGACTTGATTAATCTAAGCCTGTCTTTAAGGTTGGTATTCCTTACAGATTTTGTGTTTTTAATTACCCTTGGTTTAGGGAAGATTGGCTTGTTGTTTCAGTAATCATGTAAATTCTTAATGGAAAATAGGAGCCTCAAATGGCATAGATTATGCGTTTTATCATCCATTTTCTTCAAATAAATTGACAGTTTGAGACACTTAAATACTTAGAGCCCTACTCTCAGTTAAGACTGTGAACAGGCCCAAAGGGATTGATGACTATTTTTGAATACTAAGATGTTGCACAGAATGAATGAAAACAGCAAATGTAAGCCCTATATTTTTATTAAATGTTGACACACCAGAGACATACAAAGTTGTGGCTAAAAAAAGGGCTTTGAGAGAAAAGGAGGATAGGAACAACTGTGAATGGAGCTTTAAAAGGAGAAAAAACATGACTTGAAAAGAGAATAGATTTAACATACATCTTGCAGAAGGAAAATTTAATCCCTCCCTTCTCCCCACTGGTATTTTGCTCACATGTTTTTAGAAATAAGCAGTGACAAGTTATCGCTTTACACTAATTAACATTTTCTCTATAGAAGACTTTAAAATTTCTGCATTCTTGAAGAAATCTAAATTACATGGTAAAATATGAAAATGGTGTTTTTAAAATTCTGTCGTTGTCTTCTGCTTGTGACAAATGAGAACCCATTTGCTTCTGTATTTTCACTCATTGGCTGTCAGTTCCCAGGCCTAGTAAACTTAGAGGGCTTTCATGTGATGTTTTGAATATGGACTAGTCATATCAGGCCCTAAATCCAAAATATTTTCCAAGGTTGAAGCAAAGATGTTGCATTCATTTAATTGATGGGTTTGGTTTTTTTTTCTGTCTGTACAATCACAATTCAGTGTCCCATGAGGTGGATTCCCATCTTCTTCGTCCTGAGACCTCTGAGTTTAGTATCTGTCCCCAGACAAAATCCATTTTTCACAGATGCTGTCAGTGAACTGATGCCATGTGTATGTTCATTTCCACATGCTCTATGTACTTATGCCCTGAAATACAAAAGTTTTCATCATTATATAGATAAAATCAGGAGCAGAGATATGTGGAAATATATTGCTTTTCTTGGTGGATCTTATTCTAGTATAATGAACCTTTATTTTTCAGTTCACTGTACTAGCAGCTAGAGATAAAAAAGCAAAAAATAAAGTTGAGCATAGGTATGTTTTAACATAGCAGTGAATGAGGTTTTAGTACTGTATCTTTCTATCTAAATGATTTTTTCTTCCTATTTCTGTTCTTGATGTTCTGCATTTTAATGTCCAGATGAACCAGTTTTATGGTTGAGAGGTTATTTTCTAAAGCAAATGATGAATGTAGCTTTACACAAGAATTTTAATACAACAGATGCGTTCACTTATAGAGTAACATCAAAGACTCTTTGACAGCAAATGAAAATATATTAGTTTGTCATTAAAGGCATTTTGAATTTCTTACATTTTGAAGGAGTTTGAATAACTTAGATAAATGCAACAAAATAAATTTTTGACATCTCATTAGTTAAGTTGATTTCAATGGAGTCGTACATTGTTAAAAATGATAAAACATAACATTAACTGGAAAATACCATACAGAACAAACTGGAATTGATTTGGTTTGTGGTTTTTTCCTGCACCTTCATTTTGCATATGGTCCCCAAGAACCAGGGAATTTGAGTGTTGATTTTAAAGAGCTGGTCTGTTAACAAGGACGGTAGTACCAAATCTTTGTCTGACACACAAGAAATAATAAGATAAGCAGATAGAGACTTTTAGCAGGAAAAAAAAGGCAGTAGGAATGACATGCCTGTCTCAGAACCCAATTTATTCACATACTGTGTTTTTGAACTTGTGAATTTGACGAACATATATTTGGCCTTCACCGATTACTGTGTTCTTGAAACAGTTTTACATCTATGCAGATGACTTTGGCTTGCTCATTTCAATAGCTGTCTCCTGTCAGTCCTCTGTCTATCCAGTAGTTTCATCAGAAGGATCAAAAAAAGAATTCTTGGGGTCTTCTTGGGGTCTGCTTGCAAAAGATGTGCAGGGTTTATTCTGAGACTGGTACATTCATATATTTCATGCCAATTTTTGTTTGTAAATATAGACGGCTACAGTTTGAACTGTTCTATGTGAATATATGAATACATTGACAATATGTGGCTATTAATATTTTACATTTTAGCTTTTTGCCAAAGGTAAACTGGGAATAGGTCCAGTTCCAGACAACACTGCTTGTATTCCTAAAAATATTCTGTTGTTCATCTGATGATTAGATATTCCTAGGTTCTTTTTTGTTTTAAATAACAAGACACCCAATATCTGTTCCTTAATGATTGCTAGTAATGTCATCCCCTGAACATCTTTTCCCTCATTCATAAAAATTAGTTAGGGAAGAGGTTGGTATATTCTCTCTTTCCTAGGTTGCCCATACCACTGGGGATGATTGCTTGAATATAGAGTTTCCTGAAGAGCTGGCAGACTGGTGGGTGATGGATGTTATCTCCTGGGAGCTGCCTTTCTTCAGAGACAGCTCAGGGCAATCAAGTTTAGGACTTCAGGACCTCATTGCAAAAATGCATCTATACTTTTTATTTTTGGAGATGGAAATCACTACAAGACATGATGGATGGAGATGATACCTGACTTCAAACTGGTCAAAGATGGATTGGAAACTCCATCTTAATCCTGATCATACTGCCCAGAAGAATCCCTTGTGTCTGCCCCACATCCCTGACTTGGGGCCTTTGACAGGGCTGTTCTTGCCTTTTATAAAGCCCTCCCTTTGTGATGCACGAGCCAAATGTCATGAAGCTGATACTTATCCAGGTCCTTCCTGAGTGTTTCTGCATGCATTCCTGTGCTCCCGTTTCTGGGAGGATTTTCATTTGCTCACTGTCACGATACTGTGCCTATGGTAATGTAATTCACACACCTGAGCCAAGCTGGATTCCTACAGACAAGTGCATTTATTACAGGAACGAGTCAAACCTCCCACAGTGTCTGATTATTTGGGGCCTTGCCCTTTTGGGGAGTGTCCCAGTCCCCTTCTTTGCCCTAGATGATAATTGACTCATTGAAAGGATCTACTATCATGATAGAATAGGGACTTCTTCAGAGGTGATAAAAGCAATTACCAATGGCTGGCATTGAATTTTTTTTTCCTTTAAAATCTTGAGAGATGTGGAACGTGGCTAAGGAGGAGTTTTGCGTGTGTATATACATTTTTCTTTCATTAAGAATATATGAGGGACAGATTGCAAAAGATGGTGTTGAAATGTTGTTTGATAGGATTCAGTCTTTCCAATGCAGGCAAGAGTGAATGTTGTTCCAAGTACATTGTTGAATCTTCCCAAGATGACATAATGTTCAACTAGTCTTACTCATTATGTGTAAAATCAGAAAATGTGCAGAATTACTGAAATGTCCATTGCTGAAACAAAGAGTGTCATTCAGGGGCATGAGTAAGATGCAGATCAGTCCAAACTATGTAGAAGTACTAAATTTATTTTTAATCTTGTACAGTTAACCCTCAGTATAGTTAACAATGTGTGCAGGAGCATGGATGCAATTCCCTATAACACAATTCAATGATTGCATAGCTGATTTTATATATATCCTTTTATAGATATATATATCTATATATATGTTTCTAGAAATAAGAAAAATGAAGAAATTTAAAATGGCTCAGTCAAAAATTTGGCCAAAAAAAAAAAAAAAGAAAGCAAGCAAATATGTTTTTCTGCATAAGGCTGCGGAAAGACAGGATGGACACCACAATAGTGGTGACAAGTTTATGACAAGAGAGATAATGAGCAGGAAGAAATGAGGCAGCTAAATGATAAGGTGGAGAAAAATAGATGTGGAAAGACTGATGCAAAAAAAGTATGCTGTTTGGCAAGAGAGGAATTACAGGATGGTCTATGAAATTAGAGAGTAAAGAAAGATAAGATGAAGTGAAATTGGATTTAATGAGGTAGAAGAAAGGTGATTAGGGACAGAAAAAAAATAGAATTTAGTGATGAGAAAATCCTATTAAATTATCCAATAAATCTTCCTTCCACTCAAGCATTTCCCTTTCTCCTCCTTTTCCCCAGGATAATTTCCAGGTTGGTTGTATCAATATCTAACCATACAGTAAATGCCTCTTTCACCATCTCTCCATAGAACCAGAAAAATGATATAAGTGTGTTCCTGGCATATAGTCATAGTCTCCAGGCTTGTAGTCTACAAAGTGTATTAGCTCTTTTCCAAGACCATGGTTAAAAACCTGGTATCACTTTTTCAAGGGCTCTTTTGTTTAGGATAGTTTTTGATGGGCATTATATCCAGATAGGAGCAGCAATACACAGAGCTGACGTGTCACGGTTTAACCCGGGCAGCAGCCAAGTACCACACTGCTGATTTCTCACACCTTCCACCTTCCCCTCCCATGGAAGGATTGGGAGGAGAATCAGGGAAAAAACCAAACAAGCAAAACCTGTAGTTTGAGATAAGAATAGCTTTATAATTGAAATAAAATCTAATAATGATATTTATAATGAAAAGGAGGACAACAAAAAGAGAGAGAGAAATAAATGCCATGAAGAGCAAGTTCTGCACACTGCAGTTGCTCACCATCTGCTGCTGACTGCTCTGTGGGTCCCTCAGCAGTGACTGGCTCCTCCCAGGCAATCCCTGGTTATTTCCTGAGCGTGCAGCTCTGTGTGTGGAACATCCCTTCGGGCCTGACAGGTTGGGTGTCTGGCTGTGCTCCCTGCTGGCTTCTGCTGCAGCTCCTCGCTGGCAGACTGAGCCACTGAGGAGTCCTTGACATACACAGGGTGAGCACGACTGAGCAGCAGCCAAAACATCAGAGTGTGATCAGCATTATTCTCATCCTAAATCCAAAACACAGTGCTCTGCCAGCTTCTAAGGAGAAAATTAAGACCACCCCAGCCAAAACCAGGACAGTACAGCAGATAGCTTTCCATTATTTAACTGAATTATATTCAAAAGGTAAAGTGCACAGATTTTGGGCAGTTTCCTTGTTTTTCTTTTAATGGATAAAGAGGAAAATTTGACACCTCATGCCTCCTAAGACAATCCATCAAAACAATAATTGCCACTATTGCATTCTGAGTGTGTCACCTTTCTGCCTTGATGTCATGTCACTGGGACCTTGTTTGGCAAGAATTTGCCTATAGGTTAAAATTCAATCAGTTTGGACAGTAGGATGGAAGTGACTGCAAAATTACTTATTTCCCACAAAAAGTGGTTTAACAAAAGAACCCCAGACAATTCACAGTTTGCTGTTCTGAAAAAGAACTCTTTTCAAGTCAGTGAGCTAGTAGAGATGGAGGACTGTTCTGAAGAAGCAGAACAACTAAACTGCAAAGCAATTAAAAGGTACTTTAAATTGCATATAGAAAGTGCAGTTACGGTAGATCTGATGCACCAACTAAGCTTCAGTCTTTAAATGGTGTGTTTTACAGAGTGGAAGGCAACTAAATTGAGCAGGAGTTTTGGAAATCTGATGTTTTAGCCATGACTGTTCTTACCTGTTCTTACGTTTTTTTACTTTTTCCTTTCTTTGAAGACTATTTTACAGAAAAAAGAAGAAATCCAGGAACTAAAGTTAATGCAGTTGTCATAAAAAAACCCAAAACTGGTTTAGTCAAATCATAAAACTAGGGGAAGTGTACTGTTATGCTTTTCCTACAAACTGGGGATGCTGAGTGGAAGTAAGTCTTCCACCTGTATGTCCTTCATGGGAAAACATTCTGAGTGCTGCAGTTTCACAGGTCTATTTGTTCAGCTTGAAGTACATTTCAAAACTGTTCTGGTCAATTAGATAAGCCTGATGGTTGCTCAGCAAAGTTCCTAATTTTTAGTGCTGTAAAGTCGCACGGAAGTTCCCATAAGTGGTAGTCCCCTTGACATGGAAGGTGCTGAAACCCAACGTGAGCAAGTTGCTTCCCTTTCCTGCAGTCTCTGGCTGATCACCCTGTCTCCATGAATTTGTGTTACTCACCCATTGTCAGCTGAAGCTGCAACTGGTAATATTTTAGTGAAATAGAATTATTACCCTCTTTTAAGAGGAGAAGCAATATCCAAACAAAGCCTGTGTACCAGGATTTTAGAAATCTGTGCAAACATGAAAGTATGAGCATTCCTAATGACTGTGGAAAAGAGAAAAATGCTCAAGTAATCACAAAATTTAAAAGTGAAATAAGTGTATACTTTTAGCTCTATGATATATCTATTTCTTTAATACTTGTTATTAAGAGTAAGGAGTCTGCGTACTAATCCTAAAACCTCTCTTTCCGGGGTGGATGATGCACACAGCTGTTTTCCAGCCCTATAAGTACAGTCTGTGTTTTAGTGATGGACCAAACACCCATTCTTTTACTGGTGATTCTTGCATCAGGCTCTGAGCAGGTTCCTGCTGCGTGCACCAGAGTAAAATTGTTTGTGAAGTGAAATTTGAAAGGAAGACAGCATGAAAGAATTTCATAAGGAATATAAAATAAAACAAGATAGCTGTTGAAAGCTACAGGAAGCTTGAACTGGCAAGAAGAGAGGAAGTATTCTAAATTTATAATGAAAATTAATTATGCATTCATTGCATTTGAAGAGGTCAGACATGATGAATTTAAATAGTACATGAGAATGAAGGCCATCTTTTATATTAAAGGCAGTACAACAGGGTGATGTGAGGAGAGGCAATGAAATAAAGGAAGCAAATGGGGAAAATTGCAAGACTGAGGCAGTAAGGAACAAGAACATTTAATCAAACAGATCTGCTTTGTGACTAAATTGATTCATGATTTTCAGACAATTCAAAATAATGATAATTTATTAACCATAAAATTATACTGAAAAAAATGCTTAAAGCTGTTGAGAAAGTTAATAAAATAAGAAATTTCAAAGTGGATTCTCTCCAGCTTGCAACAACCTTTAAAACTTATACAGAGTGGAGTAATTTTTTAAAAAATTTTATTCCTTTCCTATATATAGCTGCTATATATGCTTCTTGTTCTTATGGGGGGAATGCTAATTTTTTTCTGTTTTTTTTTGCTATCTCCTGTCACATCTATCATGTTTCCACTACCCCATTTCACTTGTGAATGTAGTATCCGAGCAAAGGGATTCAGCAGAAGCCTGAGTAAATTCCGTATGGGATGGCTGCTGTAGGGCTAAAGCAGAGCATTTTGCTCCACTTTCTGGGTTACTGGAGCAGAGAGTTATTCCTAGCAGGGATAGACTGTGCTGAATAACAAGGGCAGAAATTCAGCAGAACCTTTCTGCTTAACACTGTTTAGCACGTGTATTCTGGGATGTCTGAAGATACCTCATTGCTCAGCCACATTTCTGTGAGAAAGTCAAATACTTTGAAGCTGGGGACCCTATAATTTTCATATGAATTAGGAGAATATTTATATTGATAGCTAAACATTGCTGTCAGACCCAGTGGTTTAGTTTGAGCAAGGTATTGCTATGGAGCTTGAGCATACATAAATAGTTTGTATTTTGGAGTGTGACTGGGAAGTCAGAAACTTGCTCTGGTTTTCCTGGCAAAGGCATACCTTTAATCATGGGAATTCCAGGTGAAATGAGTCCTTTAAGACTTTAATTTCTATGGCCCTGAGCTAAGCATCATTACGGCAAATTAAATCAGACAGCTTGGTGGCTAAGAAGGGTGAAAAAAAAGTTGAAACAGAAAATAGTAAATTGCCATCTGAGTCTTTTACATAACAACACATTAGAGAAGTAAAGAGGTTTTCTCAGAGGGTGGTTTTGTGTACCTTGTTGTCCACAGGGTTCAAGGTTACCAGAGCAGGAAAGTGTGCTGGACAATTCCCTTATGGCAGTTGTTATGATTCACTGGTTTTAATAGTATCCCCAGCTTTACTTGAGGGAATTCTCCAGGCAAGCTCCTAAAGCACCACATGGAACCTAATAACTTTTATAACTTCATTTACTTATCTTCTGCACTGAAAATGACACCATAATTCCTCTAGCCACAATTAGATAACCACAGTTAGGTTTAATCAATACTTATTCTTCTGAAGATGATTATACTGACATTGTGGAGTATATCTCCCTCTGTCCTGACAAATACAATTACCACTGAAACAACAGCCTAAAGTCCCCCTAATTAATGTAATTGGTTATTTCCAATTAAATATTTAACACATGTGCTGTTCTCATAATTCAGAATCCTGGAAGTTCAGTGTGATTATCTGTTAATGACTAGTTCTTGCACTGTGTTTGGTGAAAATCCTAACAATGTTGGTGGTGGGCTTTTAGTGAATAGGATTTTTGACACGGTTTAAGGTGTGTTGGGTTTTCATTTTGTATTTCCCTTTTCCTTGTGTTTTCCTTATTCTTCACCCTAGAAATGGGTGTAGTTGAATGATAGTTTTATGATATTTCTTCTTACCCTCACCAAAGTGCCTGGGGTTATTGTGCATTTGCCCCATGAACAAAGTTCCGGGCACAGAGTAACCAAAGTGGAGATAATTCTCTCTCTTCTCCTTAAACTCACAAGCAATAGATAGTTCTGGGAAAAGCTTGTAGATGTCCATGAGAAAGGCACTCTAACAAGGATATGGTGGGCTATCAGCACACCAGATCAAACAGAAGTTTGTTTCTTAGAGGGGCAATAGATAAAACAGGACAATCATCTCCTGTTGTCAAATTACCATTTTAATAATCTCCAAGGGCTTAATTCAATACCAGTCATGACTTAAATTCTGCTTTAAATTTAAAATTAAAATTTTATGCTTTTAAAACTTCTTCGGAGTATTAAAGCGTTTCAACATAATTTCTCTCATTTCACTACTTCTATCCTGAACCAAAAGTGGACTTTTTTTTCTTTTAAAAAAGGCACAGCAGGGAAAAATCCTTCCCTGCTAGGATCCAGTCAAACTTTCTTCATCAGTTAGGTTGACAGCAGGTTTAGCACATTTATTAATTAGGATTACAATTTGTTAGAACAAACAAGATTCCAACCCTTTAGGAGGCCTACCTAGATTATAAATAAATAAAAACCTTTGAAAAATTCTTCAAGGCAAGAGCCAAGCAAAGAAAAAGAAGGGATTCTACTTTGACACAATTCTGGTTAAGTGTAGAGTACCTTCTTTTGAAAAATTATTTCAGATAAGTTAGCAATATGTTAATGGTCTTCAAGTGTGTGTGTGTATATATATATATATATATATTCGCTTGGTAGAGGCTCATCAAAACAAAATGTGTCATGAACTTGTATATGAATCTCCTTGTGAAAATCTATCTTCAGGACTGGCAGTTCTTTTCTTGTGACTCTGATTGTATTTCTGGCTTTGGGGCACCTTGTTTTTATCTACTACTCAGCAGATAAAATTCTGCAACAACAGTGATTACTGTGTATTGTGGGTTGGCACAAGCTCCTCTTCTTTTTCAAGAGAATGGATTCTTGCCAGGTCCTAAAAGGGATCTCTGGAGGTCATCAATCTAGTCAAACTCCCTACTCAAGTAATGCAACCACCTTCTTCAAAATTACCATCCAACAAAATTAACCAGAAGAGAAGGTTAATTTTCAGACATCATTTTCCATGTGGCATTTGTTACCTAGCAGACTTCTTCTTGAGCAGAACCTAAATACTAATCCTGGGGGCGTAGTTGTCGTAAATTACTACAAGAGCTGTTCTTTGTGTGCCAACAGATACAAGAGATTTAGATGATTGTCAGCTGTCATGGTCAACTACTGTCATGGTCAACAACTCACTCTACTATTTAGAGAATCTAAACTGTTTTGTGTTAGAGGCAGGCAATGTGGCAATTTAGTTGGGCAGCACTAAGATTATTGATTTCAGATTTTGAGAGGCTTTTAAAAAATATTGTGAAGGCCAGTATTCATTTATTTATTTTTTTATGAATGGCCATCGACACTGAAACCTCAAAAGTTGAGTGTACTGTAGTGACATGAATAAACCTCATGTTAATGTTTTCAAAAGAAGCAAATAGCTGTTTATAACAAGCAAAGTCATATTTCTTGTGCTGACCTGGCTCATGTCTTCCTATTTACCAACACTTATGATTTTCATGATTTCCAGTTTTCTATATCTCATCCTGTGAACAGGCACTCTATTCCTTTATACAAAACCAGTATGAGCAGTTGTGTCTTGCTTCACTGTCTTGGGATCAGTATTTCTGAATTTTCTTCTATGGCAGAGATTTGCATCCAGTAGTTTACATGCCTCTATCCTTTGTTGTACATTTGTCCATGAGAAGCAGAAAATAATATAATGCAATCAAATAATCTGCTCATCGCTGGTGCTAGAACTTCAGAAATGAAAATGTTTTTCATAACTAACCTAGATGACACTTTTTCAAGGAAGTGTAAGAGCTCTTGTGCTGTGAACTGGACTCACCTCTTTGTTACACTGATGGTAAAAAGGGTTCTGTGGTTGCATTTCTGGGGCAGTTCCAATGAAAATCAGGGAGCTAGTCCAGCTAAACACATTGTAAAACAGAGCTGAATTTGGATCATTGACATGTTTTTCTTCAGATGTAAGATTTGATTTCACCAATGTGCTGCTATAGTGGGTCGCTTTTGTAACTATATTTGTCTTTTGAAGTTGCAAATATGACAAAGATGTGTTGTCAAGGTAGGTCAGACCCACAGAAGTGTATGAGATAGTCAGGAGAAGGATACTGTGGGCTGTGAAAGTGTCTGTGACCCAGAAAGTAGCACAGAAGTGCATTTACTCTGTGCTGATGACATACTCACTTTGTTTTTTCAAGAACTCAGTTACTCATTTTTCCACTCTATTATGTTTATTGGATAAGTGCCACATAGTTCATGATCAGCAGAAAACTGAGGTCACACCATTAACATTTTTTGGCATTCATAGCTAGACATTTTTCCCCTTTTAGGAGAACACAACTTTGAAATAAATAAATTTAAAAACCCAAAAGCTAATTGTAGTACCTTGTAGATCAACGAATTGGTTTTCCAAAAAATAGTGCTGCCTGACAATACCTGTTGGCAAGTTTCAGTCATTCTGAAAATCAAAGCATTTGATTAGGTATGTCAGTGTAAATGCCACTGTCTGACTTAAGTGTTCTGTGTGATTTTTAAGTGACTTGTAGTGTCTTTTCCTTGACAAAGAAAGTAACAGCCAAAGAAAACAGAACTGAAAGAGGCTCAGATTGTGGACATTTAATATCTGAGCTGTTCATCTTTGTACATCTGGGAAGTTGGTGCTTTGATCCAAAGGTCTCTGGGATCAGTTGAAAGGCTGATAGTTATGTCACTGAATGCTGAATGCTTTGTGCAGCCACTCCTGATTTTTCAGTACAATGAAAATTTCTGAATATTTCTATCAAAATTCCTGAAGGACTAGATGGTACAGGATTCACTTCATGCTTGACTTTTAGGTTGAGCCTGGACTTCATAATTTGGGATTTCAGTTCTGGTTTAGCTGTGACCAGGCTTTATCCCACCCCCGATTTCTTCCTCTCTGTCCTTTTCTTGCTTTCCCAGTGACTTGTACTGACTTGAAGTGGGAAGGAGATTGTTCCACAGTTGGGTCACTGCAGCTTTTATTTCGGGTGTGCAGGCCAGGTGTGACCTTTTCCAGCGATAAATGATTGTTCCCCTCTGTCACCGACGCCACACGTGGGCTGTGCTTCAGGATGTGCTGCAGTCTGTACCAGGAGCTGCTCGCTTTCATCACCTTTCCTCTCATTATGCCTCAGAGCAGAAAAGCATCATTTCAGCTGCTGTCTGCCCCTGGGCTTCAGACAGGACGGCTCAAGGAAGGTTTCACAGGATTCGTCTGTGCACAGCTGTATTTAATGAATATCTCCTGAGGAATTTTGAACAACACTGTATTTAAAATCACCAAAATCCAATCTTTACAAATGCTTTTTTGTGAACATTTCGTAGCCATGCCCAAACTGTTCTCCATGTTTTATGTAGACATGGAGAAATTATTTCAAAAGAAACATTGTATGCCATTCTGGATGACATCCTGCTGCTTCCCAACCTTTTTTTTTTTTTGTTTGCCTTTTTTTTCCTCTCTGCTCCATCATATATTAATTCCTTCTCTTCCTCCTTCAGAGACAGATGGTGAGCTGGTGGTACTAATGAGCTCCCTGCTGCCCAGGGAAGGCGGATTGAAATGCTTTGTGTTCTGAGAACTAACAGGCTGAGCACCCTCACTGAGGATGTAACACACGTGATGAAAGGTTTGATGCACAAATACTGTAGCAGACCTTTTTTCACGGGCACCTATGAACCGTGTTTCCCCAGGAGAACAACTCCCCAAAACAGCCTTCCTAATAGTCCAAACCTTACTGTGTTTATTGGGGTATTGCTCTGAATGGTACAATAATCTCTCTCTTTTATGGAGATGGAGAGAGCATTAGGTTGTGGACACATGGCAATTGAATGCCCTGCTTCTCTGGCATGAGCACACTGAGAAATAAAAACAAAGAGCACCTGCTGTTCCTCCGAATGAGTCTTTGAACATTTCAAAAACTTTCTTGGCAAAAAGCCATTCTTTTCTAGGCTGACTTTAAAAGGAATGCAATTAATTATAGGAGCCACAGACCTCTAAGGTAACAAAACGTAATTATCCAGGGATTCATGATGGATTCTGTTATGTCTTGTTTAAAATGTAACAGGATTGTCAAAAGTGACTTGTACTGAGGATGCAATTAAAGACAGATCCAGTTGGCTGGGAAGTCTAATGGCTGTAGTTGTGTGACCAATTCAAGGCTGCCTGCAAATTTTGGAATGGTAGTTATGTGGATTCAGCATGATCATAATGAGCATGTAAAAACCTAATGAATTAAGATTCTGAGAACTTTTGTAATAGATTCATTAAATGTGCTCTCTCCAGCAGAGACCACAAAGATGGATCTCTTTCCCCATACTCAGCAGAAAAACTTCAGTGAGACAGGATTTCTAATTGAGTGAATGTGAAACATTCATATTTGGGTTTAAAACTAAATAAATACTAATGGCAGAGTATCTGTCTTTTTATATTAGATGTCTCCTTAAGAAAGACCATTCTGCAACTAAAATGGAGAACATTAAAAAAATCAAGGCTTTCTATTAAATTACTACATAGAGATAGATCACATATGTTTAGGGGATGGATAGTAAATCTAGCTCTAACCTGAGCAACTATTACAGCTGATAAAGAGGTGAGTGACTCTTATCAAAGCAGGTGCTTTGATATCTGTTGATTCAGGATAGTACCCAGTCCACATTTAAGTTAATTACTGTATACTAGCAAGTAACAGATGTGCTACAGATGGCTAGGGTGATTAAAATAAAAACACTCATAAATAAAGATTTTACAGGTTTGGAAGCTAACAATAAATACACGAGTTAAAAAGGACTATATTAAAACTCAAATATTTTAGTAATTGAACTAGAACTATATTTATTTGTTTCTTATCAGTCAGTTGCTGTTAATAGGATTAAAACAGAATATTGAATTACACACTCATTCCCATTTGACTTTACTTCTACTCTGACAACAGTCACTCTGGGATAAAGTGTGTGTACTCTCTTCCTGGTTCTGTGCTTTCACCAGCTTTCAGGAAGAGCATAAAATGAGTGTCAGTCTGAAAGTGGCTGGGGGGGTCTTTTTTTTTTTTTTTTAACGAACATTTACATTTATGGTAATAAAGCTTTTTACAGAGCTGTACTGGTTTTGCCAAGAATCCTTTTACCAAAATGTCTATTTTATGGCTGGAAATTCTGTGGTGAAGGGAGAGGGAGCCACACATAGACAACCAAACACCTATCTCAGAAAAAGCGTGTGGTCCTGTAGGCAGTGCAAAGTCAAGAAGTTGAACCAAGGATTCCCACAGGACTGGTGGATATGTCAATAAAAGTCTTTGGTTTTGTTGTTCTTTTTCCCTTATTTTTTCTTTTTCCCTTATTTTCATCCTAAGTTAAACCATAGCAATATAGAGCCTCAAAAATTTTATATTACAAGAAAATGGTTTCCTGCCCAGCTGTGAAGGGAGTCATTGTAAAGTGAGAAAGATTATGAAATTTTAATAGAAGAAATTATACAATCTCAGTAATATAAGTGCGTATGGATAGACTTACCCAAATTCCAAATTAATAATAAAAAATGTATAATACCACATACATATTTTTGTGTGTGTAGATACATATATATGATATTTTATTTGCCATAAGGTGTTGAAGTGAGCATTGTTGTGTCATGTGAGACAATTAGCGCAAGATGCACTGCAGATATATTTCTTTCTTATGTATTAAATTTGCTTTATATTAATGCTTTCTATTAGTTTGGATTTTTGGATTATATGTGCCATAGGCCAAGTTGTAAATTAATTTGATATTGTACACAGATGTCAGCTCCATAGTAAAGGCAGAACGCTGGAATCAGATCCCTTTATTGCTGGATTTAACATCCTTTTTGAAAAAAAGAAAATCCATTGATGTCTTTGCTATGAGGAGCAGCCCACTGTCGTTAGTGGAGGATGTGAGCAGTGTCCATGGCAATACCTGCAGGGCCTTGGCTGGGGGTTGATTTATATGACTGGTACATGGTACAGCCTTTTCCTCCTGCATACATCTTCAGACAAATATGAACAATCGCCAAATGTAGGCGAAGAAGAGGAGCTAAGAAATGTTTGTGGTACTGACTGATGGCATTTCTACTTTTCCATAGTGAAATCAAACCTTTACGAAAGCTGAAGTATTCCAAAACATATTAACCAAGTAATTCCAAGGTTAATATTGAAAGAGGGATGTTTTCTAGGGGCAAAACACTGCCAAAAAGGCAGAAGTGCAGACCAGCTGAAGAAGCACTTGTTCTGTGAATAGGTTTGTTGGGACAGGTACGGTGGTGGTTTTGCATCTCCATGCAGCAGAAATCACTTTTGTTTTCCAGTTCTGTTCAGTCAAATTACCTCTTATACTTCTGTTCAGTCACTATTGGCTCCAAAGAGAGGAGCAGTGTGTCTGGGGAGTGCTCAGGCAAGACAGCATTCTTGAAGGCATATGCAGTACACAAAGAATAACTGAGAGACTGGTTCAAGGGTACAAAGTTCTGTTACAAGTGGTTCGTGAAGTGAACAAAAAAACCTCTTGAACTGTTCCCCCTGCACACTTCTGTTGAGATGAACTCAAGCTGGGGAAGAGAAGCAGTGATTTTTGATTATGGAAATAACCTTTGCTTTGTATGGGAACATGTTCTCAATTGAAATGATTTTTAACCATTTGGATAAGCAGATTTCAGGATGAACTTGTGTGTTTATAAGTGTTTGTCTGTAGTGAACAGCAGTAGGAAATTAACATTCACATTATGAAGGACTCTTTAAAGAATGAATTGTTAAGTTAGAAAGTGTTGTTGTTCTGCATCAGCAGGGATAGTGGCAGAGAAATTACTTGTCTCTGGATGAGCAAGTGGTTTTCCTCCTTAGCACAAGGTGACCAGGAGCTCTGGCTCCTGTGAAAACCTCCACAACTGAGAAGGGCAGCTCTCATTAGATCTTGTCTTCTGCAAGTTCTGCCGAGCTCCTGGGTGCGTTTGGGAGTCTCAGTGTGGCATACTAACAGAATCAGCCCTGATAGGAATTGTTACTATGTACTTCATGGCATGTAGACCCAAGTGCATTTTTCATATTGCTCTTTTTCTAAACTGACTATTTTTCTCTAGGACCAGACTGGACCCAGTGTAGGTCCTCTGCTTCTGTCTGCAGGTGTTTTTTCTGAGGTTAGGGGCTGGCATTGTTTTCTTCTGTGGATGCAATTTGATGGACAGTATGGTAACATTGCTCCCACAGTGAGGATTAACTGACAAGCCAATACCATCATGGAATCAGTGAAGGTGCAACCCAGAGGACGATTGTGGCAGTTAATTTTCCCTCAGAAATCTTCTCTGTATCTGAGTGTGTTTGAGATGGGCGTTGAATTTGGTTTCAAGCAGGAAGCGCATGGCAGCAGGCTGGGGAGCCAAGTCTTGTGCAGGGACACAGGACATCAAAGAAGCCACATGCCTAATTGAATCTCTTGTTCTGCTTGAGTCAAGAAACAGAATATTGTTTTCTGGGAATATTAGTTCATATTTGAGAATTAATTTATTTCAGTCCTGTCTAGACATGTCTTGTTCATCTTCTACAAATAGACTTCAGCAGATGGCAAAAGGGTTTTCCAAATCAATAGATTTTAACTATGCATTACAGAACTCTTGAGGGTGGCAGTCAGAATTTATAATCACAAATGCTAAGGGCGGAACTCTGATTCTCCAAGTCTCAAGTTGAACAGTCAAAACTAAACATACCTGAGTTCTGACAGGGCATAAGAAAACATTTTATTTTATACCAAACAAGATACAGGCCAAGAATTACTTTTCAAATATTCTGAAGCAACTATCACTGATACTTTGCAAACAGTAGAGTAATTTGTCTGAATAACATAATAACAGTGTTCTGTGATAAACCAGTGTATTGAGATGAATTTAGTATTCATATACATAGAAATCACGGAGCTTGATTCCAAGTGATTTACTTAGGTAGGTGCCTTTTTAAAGGGGGGTCTTAAAATATGAACTGTTTCCTGGTTCCTAGCATCTCTTCCCTTCCTCTATACATTTTTGCAGAATATTTACCCTTTTCAGGAAATGCAAATTGTCTCACCATTCTCAGTTTTACCTTTTCTCAATTATAATGGAAACTGGGGTGGTGAGAGTGGCAACTGAGGTCTGCCAGCCCACGGGCCAGTGCTTCACAGCTGAGCTCTGGAACTGCATTGCAGGTGTGTTTTTTCTCTTGGCAGTGTATAGTGATATTTGAAATATTCTGACAGAGAGCCCCTTATTTAACATTCTTAGAACCAGTTGCCTGCAGACAGCATACCTGAAATTTAAGGATTTTGTCTTCTCCTTTCTGAGACAGGACGGTATATTGACACCAAGTGTTCTTAGGCTAAAAGAGAAAATAATAGAAAATTCCAAAGCAAATGCAAATAGGCCTTCTCGACTTTGTCCAAGGATGCTTGACATTGCTATCAGTACTGTTAGTGATGCTGTACTGGCAATTTAGATTAAATCTCTGCCTAGCATGTCCAGTTTTCAAAGTAAGGACTAATGCATTTCTCTCTCCTTGCTGTGCTACACACTGAGTCTAGTGTAATTACTCCCAAAAGATAAGAATGAAATGGGAAGAAAAAGCAGCAAAAAACAATGCTATTGTCATGGGGAAGGCAAAGAAAAGATAGGTAGAATAGAAAGATTGTATGTGCAATTAGTGCTGTGATAATAATTGGAAATGCAGTTACTAAAGGTCAGCCATCTCCAAAGGCAAATTTTGCTTTCCTGCTCATAGACTTTGAAGTGGTGGGGGAGAAGCTTGAGGAAAGTAACAAGTAGGGGTAGGGTGGGCAGCAGAGGAAAACAGGTTGTTTTTCCCTCCTCAGGACCTTAGGTCTTCTAATGATGAAGTCACACACATCTCTAGTAACTGTATGCCTTGCAGTATTGCTTATTCACTATAAGGCATGGAAGATGCTTCTCTTCCTAATTCATTAGACTCTGCCTTTGTGTATCTGCTGCTCGTGGGATTGAGGAACAGCAGAACTAATTCCTTCCCACATTCTTCTCTGCCTTTTGACACATTTACTAAAAAAGACAAAGTATTTTTCCCCCAAATCTGTACCTACATATATGCTGCAAAGCATAAAACTGAAGTCTAGAAAATCTACCTACCATATGCATAACCCAAGCTGTATTTTCTTTCAGACATTTCACTGAAAATATAACACAAACATTCTTTTCTTTCCTTTTATATTTGACAGTATGTGCGTAAAGATGTGAGAGCCTGACTGTGGTACTTGTTGTTATTTAGTAAAGCCACAGAGCTGAAATGAGAAGTAATCCAAACCTCATAACAATAAGTAGGCATGACTCATGGATTACTCCTGAAGTATTTGTTCCATTAATCTAACTCTACTGTGTGGTTTGAAAGTAATTACATTTTGAATATCAGCGTGAATAACTTAAAGGTTTGGGATCACTTGAAGTTTCTTATCAATCATCAGCTAATACCCCTTTATAATTTGCATTCTTAACAGAATAAGTGACTCAAAGCTACCTCTTATTTTACGTCTTTTTATAATTATTTACAACTTCCTTTTATTGTATGGCAATACCCTTCACATTTACATCCTTTAGTGTCTTAGAGGCTACAAGTATCAGGTTTGTTCAATTTTAATGCTTTATTGAGACAAATCCAAAAGTATCTCTGACCTTTTGTGATATTTGAGTGAATACAAAGCATTGAAGCTCAGTTGTGTTGAATGCATATTTATTTACCTATGCAAAATATGCAAAATATTAGGAGAATCTGAGACAGATTCAAAAACTATAACAAAGAAAATAATTATCAGCTTTAAGTGCTAATCAAAATCTTATCCACACATAGCTGCTGATAGGCCATATGTGGCCAAAGCAAACAGGGATATGATGTGACTGTTCCTTGTTATGCTAGATTAGTCAATTCCTGAAGATGCAGCTCTGATATGGAGCACAATTTCTATGGGATTTGATGGGTCATCTGATTATCATATTTTGTATTAGTCTTGCAAATCTCATGCAGTAGAAGGGATGAATTTCCAAGCAGGTAAATAAAGAGAGTGCAAGTATATTCACACCTAGACTATTCTGACTTGGAAGGGGTCCAAAAGGACCATCGAGTTCAGCCCTTAAGTGAATGGCCCATACAGGGGTCGAAGCCACAACTTTGGCATCATTAGCACTCTGTTCTAAATTGGAACAAAAGATCACTTTTCCTTCTGAGACAGTTATGCAGCAATGCAAATATTTAGGAAACACAAAAGAAAATTATTGCTGGATGTAATTTTTTAATGTAATAATGCTAATGAAGGAAGGAAAGTATTACCACTGGAAAATATTTCCATCCTCCACCACACTCCTTAAGTCCAGCTGTCTCATTTTTGTGACTCTGAAGTGCAGGAAAGCTGGCTCCATGTTAGTGACAGAGAGGAAAAAATGCAGTTCTATACATTGTACATCATAAGGAAAGAACAAACCAGCTTTGAGTCTGCTTCTCAAACTTGCCCGGAGCTTGCTCAGTAAGAGGTAAGAAAAAGCTTTTTAGATTCTGTAATGGTTTCTGGGAAGCATTTTGCATCTTCATCTCATGTAATCAATGTGGCCTATCTTGGTCTCAAAAAATAATGATCCTCAGTCCATGAAAAAAAAAAACCCAAACCAATAAAAAACCCCACAGCATAGTTTAAAAATGGTTTTACTTGTCTTTAACAATTAAATGGAAGAATTAAATTTGTCTCTCTTTCTTAAAGTACATTACAGATGACCCTACTGTCCAAACTCATTTATTATTATTGTAAGATCTTTTCAAACCTGAGATGTGCTGACATCCTGTCTTTAATGCTCTTGTAAATTCTGAAGTAAACAGATTTCAAAGGCACTTGACTCTTAGTGTAAAGACAAGGTCAAAGAGTTGAATGACACATCCTCCTCATACAATAAGATTACCTATCAATCAGTTTTACTAGCAAATTCTTAATAAAGAAAAGAGATCAGAACATGACAAAAGTGTATCTTGGAAAATATATGTGCATGATGTCCATTCTGGTATCCTTGCAATAGTAGCTAATGATGAACAACCATCACATCTGACCTGGAAATATGGTTGTCTCCTGAACCTATTCCACAGTTTATTACTTCTGAAAATTAGAAATAGAAAAAATCTATTAAGTCAAAGTGGCCTAACTTTTTAAGTAACTAAACTTAAATGTGTACTCAACACATTTAAGTAAGTAAAATAAGCAAGATGTTTAAATTTAATTTAAGAATTATCATATTCTAGTGTTGATAATTCAATGATGGTAATTTACAGACATTAAAAAATTATTTCAATTATTGCATTCAGTGACAATGCATTTGGGAAATACATGCTCACAAATTAGGTCATTTTTGTCTTTCAGTATGCTGAAAGATTTTGGCATTTTTTAGCATGCCCTGTGGTGTCACTGTGTTTCATTTCCCTGAATTTTCTGTAGCACTTTTTCTACAGGGTTAGATGTTAGAGATGGGTTAATAAATAGTTATGTTAAATACAGCCAGTATCCCAATGTAATAGTAGGACACAGTCTAAAGTTATACAGATGGTTCTGGAAGAAGGAATTCACTTTACCTACTAAGTAAATATGTAGAACCAACAAAATTGTGACTTGAATATCACATTATTATTAGCAAGAATATTAAAAATTAGTGAAAATATGAAATGCCTCTGTAATAAAGCACTTCAGGTGCATTCAACAATCAAGGAATTATATGTGTCTTTAAGATATATATATAATTATAATGAGAGTTTGTCTCAGTAAAAAGAAAACAATTCATACTTGGAGATCCAGTCTGATCCAGTCTGCATACAAGATACATTTACCTATAAATTTACACATATTTATTTTACATTTAAATATATACATATTTACATATGTAAATGTATCTTGTATGGTGAATTTGGCAGTGCTGGGTTAATGGTTCATTGGTTGATAATCTTTGAGGTCCTTTCCAACCTAAATGATTCTATGATTTTATGAGAAGGAGAGCAGATGGCACTCTGTGGTTTTCTATGGGATTTTCCACAAATGTAGGGCAGTAGGCATTGAGTGACTCCTTCTGACCACCTTACTGTTGTTTTCCTCAGTGATAGCTGGAATCTGGGTTTCTTTGAAAAAACTGCCCTGGAGTGGATATGATTTGGAAATAAGAACAGCAAATGTATCTTGCTCTCTTCCCAAATGCTGGCATGTTGGGTTTTAATTTACTGGTGTAAGATCAAGCTGCTTTCCAAGTCATGTGTAAAAGGTATTTAATAAAACATATCTGGTGGGACTACTGGCTAGAATTTGGAATCTTTGCATTTATTTGTAGAGCAGTTGTGTCATGCTGGACTTTCCCTGTGAACTGGAGGCTTGACTGCTTATAGCAAAAGGTTTACCAAAGCTTTCACAGGTTAAATTCCCCACAGTGGGGGTTTAGAGTGGAACCAACAACAGCAGAAAAAGGAAAAAAAAACTTTCCTTGGGCAAATCCTTTTTTTTTTCTTTTTATTTTAGCTTGACTGCTTTGGGCTGTTGAATAATACTAAACTATATGACTGTAAAATGACATTTAGATAAAATGCTTTTGTGCCACTTTTCAGACTTCAAATGTAGAGTGTGGGATACAACTATAATTTCAGACTTCAGATCCAAAGATTGTGCAGGCTCTGTATTGTGAACACTTTTATTATCAATAAATGTGAAGGTTTCTTTTATTGGCTTAACTAACAGTGCTGCCAGTTAGGAACTTTGGAACAAGCACATTCCAAGCAGAATTCAGTTCTGCTGAACTTAAAGCAAAATAACAAAGCTCTGGTTTTAGTTTGTGAAGCTGTGGATTCCCTAGCAAATATGCAGTGAAGTTCCTTCTATGACTTGGTGATGCTTTAACTGTGTTGGTTGTCTACAGAAAATTACTTTTGGTGCGCAGTGTCTTCAATGAAGTCAAATTATGTAATTCAACTTTCAGTAACTGTAGAATCACAAGTTGAGTGGTGTTGGAAGGGAGCTCTTTGACTTCATTGAATCCAGCCCCCATGATCAAAGCACAGTGGTCTATACTTATCCACTTGACTCTTGACTATCTCCAAGGATGGAGATACCACAAGTTCCCTGGGCAGCCTGTTCCACTGTTCAGCCACCCTCATGGTAAACAAAAAAGAAGAAAATTTCTTATGTTTAAACGGAGTTTAATGTATTTCAGTTTGTCTCTGTTGCCTCTTGGTTTGTCACTGGGCACTGCCAAGAGGAGTTTGGTTCAATCTTTACACACTCACATCAATTATTTATGTACATTGATAAGCTCTCCCCTGAGCCTTCTCCAGGCTGAGCAGCCCCATCTCTCTCAGCCTTGCCCTTTGTGATAGGTGCTCCAGTCTCTGATCATCTTTGTGGCTCTTTGCTGGGTGTACCCCAGTGTGTCTGTGCCTCTCATTCTGAGGGGCCTCATTACTGCAGCAGCATCTCAGCAGTGCTGGGTGGGAAGGATTCACCTCCCTCGGCCTGCTGGAAATGCTTTTCCTGATTCAGCTGGAGACACTGTCAGCTGCCTTGCTGCAATGGCACTTTGTTGGCTGAGGTTTCATTTGATGCCCTCCAGGGCTTTCTCTGCCAAGCTGCCTTCCAGCCTGTTGGCCTCCAGTATGTTCTGGTGCATGGGGCTGTTTCTTCCCTGGTGTGCTACTTTCTACCTCGCTTTGTTGAGCTTTATGAGATTCCCATTTGCATGTATCTCCACAAGCTGTATTACTGACATATCAGCCACTCCTCACAGTTTTGTATCGTCTATAAACTTGCTGCCATCATCTTCTTGGACACTGTGAAATTGGCTGGTCTCCATCTGCAGCTTGTTCTGTTCTCTTGGTGACCTTCAACCACCTCAAGGTTCATGCAAGGAAGGAGCCCATCTCCTGCTGTCCCGGCCTCAGTGAGAGAGTCCAGACACCCCAAAACCTCAGAGCCACATCTGCTACTGGCAGCTCCATCTGACCTTGAGTAGTAGATGATAGGGGAAGAGGAGAACAGGTAATAACCTTCATTCCTACAAAAAAACTCCTTTTTAGACACTGGGTCACTTTTTTATCTTCCTAGTCTCCTTTAATGTCAGACAAGAATGTGATTGAAGTTCTCAGCTCCTTCAGTGCTTTGAGTTATTTTGAATGCTGAGAACTATTCTTATTCTGTGGGGGTTGTTTTAACTTGGATTTGAAATTACATGTCAATAATTTACAGTGGACCAGGCTTGTGTTAGGGGCAGTTAGTCATCACCAAGTAAATGGATGTATTAGCGTGTCACCCTGGTATATATCAACCTCCTCTCCCATAAAGCACAGTGACAGCTGTAAATACACTCTTAGTGGAGCTTTCTTTTATGAAAATAGATCCAGCAAGGCACGTATTCAGAAGATCCCTTCTACCAAGGATCACTGCCTTACTGTTTTATTTTTGGAATGTTCATTAATGTGGCAGGGAAGCACCATAGATCCATGTGGAGGTGTTAATGGCCATAAAATTGGCTGCTTCCTGTACTTGTTGCTATGAAGTGTGATCTTAGTTTGGAAACTCCTGTGCAAATGCAAATACAAAGTGTATTTGTCTTAGGATTCTGTTTCCTAGCAAACCGTGACACAGTGCAAAATGTGCTGCATTTGCTGTGGCTGGACCTCTTAACCTGTCAGCATAATTTATGGGAACACTTCCCGACACCTTCTGCTGCTAATGGTCTCTCAGAGTCCTTCAGAAAAGGCTAGTTCTGCCTCCTAATTTTAAGAGCCATGATGGTGGCACTGTTTGTCTCTTTTCTGGATCTATTTTGGATTTATGTCTGGCCAAGGGTTTGAAAGAGCTGCTATTAAAGCAGAAACATCTGCTGGGGCTTTATGTGCTGCTGGCTTGCCAAGTTCAACAGCAGGCCAAGCTACAGCTGATGGGCTCAGCCCTCCACAGGTGTTACTGCAGCTACAGGAGAATGGCTGTAAGGGAAACTGGACTGCTGAAAGCTCTAAACTAACTAACTAACTAAATAAATAAATAAACCAGCTTCAGCAACTGTAGAAGGCTGTTAGGAGATTATGGTAGGGGTCATTAGCAAATAACAGAAACAAATCTTGCTGAAGTGTTGTGAGTATCTGAATTGCCTGGTGTCCCTGGTTGCTGCAGCACCCTGAGGTGTGCCTCCTCCCATTCCTACCTGCAGGCTTCTCATCATGTTCTGCACGCTGCCAGCTCAGGCAGCACAGATACTCAGTGATTTTAAACCTGTTAGGAAAACCTGATTTTGTTCAACCATCTGAATGTTTTCATGATTCAGACACATCATGACAATCTTGTTTGTGGGCAGACATGGGTGAGGCAGATGATTGTTTTGACATAGACTGTTTTTGAAGGAGAGGAATTCAAAACAATGCTTTAAAATTCCTTGTAAAGGTTTTGTTCTGATGCAATTGTACCAACTTGAAATAATCACTCCTTTGACACGGGGGACACAGGAACTGACATCTTGGATGAACTTGAGCTGCATCGGAGCACTGCCCAGCCTCCATCCCGGATGTGCACTTGCAATTTCAGAGGAGAGTGCCAGAAGAGTCACAACAGGCATCAGTGGGTCTCTGATACATTTCCAGAGTCTATTCTTCTGTATTTACTTATTGTTTAGGATTTTTATTTGTTTTTAAAATGTTCAGTTACTCCCTTACTTTTGCCAAGCATTTGGCTTCAGGTGCAGAATACCACAGTCAAATTACTGACAAAACATTGACTTCATTTACCTTTTTATAAAGTGCGACACCTGGCCATATAGTTCATTTTCCCTCTCACCTCCCCCCCTGCAATCATAAAATGGAGGTCAGCACTTCAACAGCAGAAGCTAAAACTACTACATTGGAGTTAAAGAAGAGTTCTGCTTACTGAAGAATGAGTAGAAGACTGTTATAGTTGGCAGACCCCATTGCTAGAGGGATAGATAATTGCATGTGCAATTTATTAAATTATTATCAGTTCTTTTTTAATGTTGTAAATGTTCCTATTCCAACCAGTTCTATCCAGTGATTACAAGAAAATTGGCTGTTCTGGTCAGAAAGCACAAGGCCAAATTCTCTCATATATCCCAACATGTTTCTTGCCTTCCAAGAAGCTGCCTGACTGAGAATAAAGTTGTTTCAGAAATACTTCAGCTGTGTTTAGTGGTTTAAATAAAAAGCCTGGGCTATGGGAAATGCCTAGCATTTTTCTATGGTGGAAAATTTTAATGTTCCTTGCAAACCTCAAGAACATATTCTTGAACCCATCTCCTTTCCCCAAAGAACAAAAGTATGTGAGATAAGAAATAATTCCTTTGTAATTACTCATTTCCCTTCACTACACTCAAAAGAGAAATAATACTGGAAGTGATATACGTATATTTCCACTTCTGGCAATGTAGTTAGTAAGCATAATTTTTGGACAATTGCATTTCAGCAACAAAGACTTCTTTTTCCTAAACTTAAAAAAAACCAAAAAACAAAAAAACAAAAACCACCAAACAAAAAATACCCCACCAAAACTAAACCCAACCTTTATTTTCCAAAGATGGTTGTCTAAATAGGTGAAAGGAAGCTAGTATTATGTAGGAAGTTTTAATTTGTTTTGTAGGTAATAATTGAATAGTTAATTAAATAGTTAAGTCTCTCAATAGCAAACCTCCCAAATGCTCCATGATACACTCCATTCCTTGCTAATGCAGTGCTGGACTTGCAGCTGCTGAAACTGAACCTGCACAGGGCTGTTTTTTGGGATAAATGCTTGCATACTAATTGTTAGTTACACAATACATTGAATTCAGTGAATAAAGTGTGGTAAGAAATTGATCTTTCCTATTTCCCACAATTTCATTTTTGTTTTCTACTCCCTCGTGTAGGTCACTGGAACTGTTTGTGGGAAGGAACTGTAAACAGCGTTACTGAAATGATCCAAAAGCAAGGCTTCAGAACAGTTAATTTGACTGTGAATTGTTTAAATAAGTTTGTTTTTAACAGGAACAAATGACTGGGATTGAAGGATTGTGGGGGAATTTTTAATTTGCCCCCGAGCACCTTAAGGTCGCCCTGTGCCCCTTGAAGGCAGCGTGATCCAGCGTGTCCTCCAGCCCTTCCATGGCTGCAAAGCTAAGGGAGAAATAACCCTGAGCTTTTACATTTGCAAAAGTAAGACATAACCCTGTCTTGCTGGCGGTGTCTTGTCTGCTTTGTCACTGTGACACCGCTTGTTTCACGGCTGAGTGGATTCATCACAAGTATCTGTGTACTGCGAGCGTGGCTACAGGCTGTACCTTCCGAGGCGTGCTGTCAGCAAGGGCTGTGTGCTGGTGATGGAATTAATGCACCAAGGCAGCAGTTTCAGAATAGGTGTCTAACCTAAACTAACACTTTCTGAGAGGACAGGAGATGGCTGCAGCTAATAGAAGCTAATGTGATGTTTTGTCAGCCTGTAGAATATAAAAGCTAATTGTTGCAGCTGTGCAGCAAAGTAATGAGGAGCTTGAAAATGTAACTGATAAGCAGAGTGATTATAGGCTAATGAGCAGGATGTTTGTGGTATATTGAAGGACTAATGAAGGGCTGCAAAAGATAGCTGTGATGGTATACAGTGAGATATGCAGAGTAGGAATGTTTAAATACAGCACAGAAAGATACGTAGTGGATCCTAAAGACACAATGCTGCTAACTATTGGAGCTTGAGTGTGTGTGTGCATTGTGCAGATGAAGTAATTAACCAAAACCCGTCTCTGATAAATGCATGACAGAAGATACTAGTCAGGGAAAAAATGATACACTACATAAATACACATTGTATAATTCATGTGTCTCCATTGAGTAACACCCCCATCTGTACAAAGAGCTCTGTTTATCACCGTCCACGTTCTCTCATAAGAAAACGTGAATGGTTGCTGTACCTGTATGAAGCACTGGGTCCGAACAGCTCTGAGACAGGATAGTTCCTAGAAAATGTGGACTCAAAGCACTTTCTTCAAAGGTAATTCCAACGTCAGGATAGAAGATTGTAGCCTGGCATGCCCAGTCTGGGGCCCAGTCAGGCTTGGTACCATCTGGTGTCAAAGGACCCGGCTGTCTGCATTGCAAAATAAGGCCACGTCTTATTTGTCACTCTGACATTAGCAGCCAGAGATCCTGAGGAGAGATCTGACTTCCTAAAGTCACCTGCCAGGGTAATCCTGGCTTTTATTGTTGGCAACAGAGGACTGGTTTTCCTTCCACTGTGGCCAGTTGAATTGGATATGTTTAATGCTTTGAATAAAATCCCAGTTCTAGACTATGTGATGTTTATGATCATACTTGAGTTTTCACTTGATGCAAATGCAGTCTTTTGGGTTCCTTTTTATTTTATTTCTTGTGGAATTTTTGAGATCAGCAGTTTACAATCAAATACACATTGGCATTAATACCTGTAAATATTGAAAGGAGTCTCTATAACTGTATAAATGCAAAGTTGCACCATGTCCTGTACACAGCAGAGCATTACGGAACAGGTCATTTCAACTAAAAAGGCAGTTGGGATTACCAAAAGCTCTTAAAAAGCTCTGTGTTATCAGATATGTGATCAATATATTATATCAATAATTGATAAGTGAAAATAGGACATGTTCATCTCTAATGTTTTTGGGAAAAGAAGGTGTCCTAGGCTGACGGTGACTCGTATCCCAATCATTCTGTGGAATTTGTTTTGTCTAGGGCGGCGGGTTCCCCCCGCTGCCCCCCCCCCATCTCTCACTCTCTCGGCAGGACGCTGGGGAGGGCGGACTTCACTTTCGCTTTGGCTGCTTGCTGGCTGCCTCGGCTTTGCTCGCTTCTTGCTTGCTTGCTTTTCTTTTGCTGGCTGCTTTGCCGTCTCTCTCTCTCTCCCTTTCTTTCTTCCCTGTTCCCGAAGAATTGGACCGGCTCAGGACCTGCTCTGGGACGTGAGTCTGCAAAAGACGCGGAAGTGCCCTCCCTGCACAGCGACTGCCTGAGTAACATCTGGGGCTGTTTTTTTTTCCTTTTCTGTGTTGGGGAGTGTTATTTGTAAAATAAACAGGTTTTTTCCACTTTCCTCCGAGGTTTTCCTTCCCGACCCCGGGGTTGGGGGAAGGGGGGGAAGGAGGTTTGTTTTCTAGGGGAGGTTTTCTTCCCCAGTCTGTCCTAAACCAGGACAGAAGGTAAACCCTCTATTGTCTAAATATGAAGTTGCTAAAATATTTATATATTACCTCTAGCCTAGCCTACACTAGTGTAAAACCAGATTAAGGAAAAAGCATTTCTGTATTTTTGGTTTTGAGAGGAAAAATGTGTAATTTCCAAAAGGCTCAATTTTCTGGAAAGTAGAGAGAGAGGTATTTCCAAAAAGTACTCCAGTGAAGCTGATAGCTGATTAGTAATCTGTTAATTGGATTGCTGGGTGTTAATTGGATTGCTAGGAGTCCTACTCTTCTACAGTCTTTGAAGAAACTTTCATCTGCATGAATTCCTCAATATATGAGTTGGGTGTTGGAATTCAATGTTACAATGTGTTTGTTCTCTGAAGAAAGGCTTTGGGGGGTTTGAGGTTTTTGGTTTTGTTTGAAAGGATTTTATGAGGCTAACCAAAGTCTCTGCAATTTCCACATTGGACGTGTAAAAGCCTTTTAAGGCTTCTGTGCTGTTTAAGTGAAGATGATGAAATAGTTTTCCACATCTTTAATGATTTTCCTCTGGTTTCTTCCCTTTCAGTATGTTTGTCCTGCTATTTGTTGCTGGAACCTCTGAGGTATCTGTTTTAGGTGCTCCATCAGCCAGTTCTTCATCACTCTGCTGTAGTTATCTATTTTCCTTACAGACATTTGAGATATCGTTGACTGTGTTGTCTCTATATTCAGGTGAGGGACCAGAGCACAGGGGAAACCCTACTGTTAGATGTAAGTCTGTCACAGAGCAAGAACCTAAAATAATTTCTTCTGCATTTTAAAAGTTCATGCTGTAAATCTTGGGCTGTTCTGCTGACTGAAAGGAGGGGAAGGTGGGAAGACATCATTTGCAATAGAGTCTGGAGAAAATTAAGTGGGAAGCAGTCGAGTGAGTTTTATGTACAGATCCACTCTTCCCTGATTCTCTAATTGCATCTCAATTGAATCTTTTTTTTCAACATTTTACCAATTATCTAAATCAGCGGGTCTTTTGTATTCTTTTCTTTCAAAGACTTTTTTTTATTTTGCTATTTAAGTAGTCCAAGAGTAATTTGAAATCTCATCATTGTTGTCTTCCAGGATTTTAAGTTAATCGAACTTGTACAATATGACTCATTTGACTAGAATGGATCTTGAGTTAGACTTCAAGAAGATAAAGGAGAGGAAATCTGATGAACATGTGTGTTAAGTGTTCCAACCATTCTCTTTCTAGTGTGTCTCTTCAATTCATTAAAAAAAAAAAAGGAAGCATTTTTTTTGCAGTTGATGTGTTCTTTGAGTATTACATTTGATTTGGGAATGGGATTTTCATCTCTAAGAATCTTCATTAACATCTTACTATATTAATTTTAATTTTTCTTAAATATTTTTAAATATCTACTTGTAAATATAACCTGGAAAAACAACTAACAATGAGCAATGTTGAATCATAGGTGTGAGTCACCGGGGGAGAGCTTTATAATGATAGTGAAGTTCAGAAAGGCAAACATTTAGTTCATGTCTCTTTTGGAATCTGCTAAATTTCTACTTCTTTATCAATATTTCTGTTGGAAGATATCCAGATCCAATGTTTAGGTACAGTTCCAAATTATGTTAGACATAGATTTATTTTAGCTCAAATCTAAAAAAGTTACATTTTTGAGGATGAGACCCAAATTTACACAGAGCTTAGGGGCTTTGGGAGATTTTTTTCATCAGGGTACATTTCTCTACCACTTGGACATTTTCCCAACTGTTTTTTTGAGCTCACTATATGAAGCTAAAAGGACCTAATTATGTCTGTGCTGCAATATCATTGTATGATTTTGAGGACTCTTGTCTGAACATGCTGTTCTTTCAGTGAGAAGTGATTTTTTCCATAAAGAACAAAAAAAAACCAAAAGAAAAGTGGCACATATTACAGCAGAAATATGTGCATGACTTCCAAAGAAGCTCCTACCCAGGCACAAACTGTCAGGCTCGGGTTGTGTGATGTCTGCACCAGTATGTGAGCGCTCCTGTTGTCCCACCATCCAATGGTTCTATCACCTGAGAACAGAAGATGTGTGTCCCATGAATCCTCCTGAGTTTTGCTCAATGAGGAAGCATCCTTGCAATCTGTAGCCTGGAGCCACAGGTGGATACATAGCAGTAGGAAGCAGCCTGAGTATAGCTTGCTGTTTCCCCTGCAATGTCTCACATAAAGCCAAAATTCTAATTAACTGTGTCCAGATCACTTAGAACTGCAGGTTAGACCCTTCTTTACAAAGGCAGTTCTGCTTCTTGCTCTGGTTTATGGAGTTCTGCTGTTGTGCTGCCACTTCAAATAAACCATGATATAGGAGGAAGTTTTACTCTTCTCATCAGGTACACGCGTATCTTCTTTACATTATAACTTGAAATATCTTTTCATGATTTTTAGGGAGGGAAGAGAATATGTTTATCCTGATAAAAACAGATTACTCATGTGGGGTTTTTCCATCTCCTTAACACTCTTGACAGAACATGAGCTGGGTTCCTAACAGAAAAAAAAACCTCACTAAGACTGGAAAACCATAAAGGGCTCCTCCTCTCCTTAATTTTGTACAAGTACAAATATATATTGGAATATATTAAAATAGGTGTACGCTGGGATCGTAGAATTCATCCTCCCCAACCATCTGTAGCTCAGTAGTGCAATTAAAGGATATTCTGTTCTGGCTACATGCTGCAAAATGTTAGTTCTTTATATATGCAGAGTCAGGACTTGGAACTTGGAAGTTATATCTTAAGTGAAAAAGTCGAGGTGACCTGTTTTCTCTGGATTATAGTAGATTTGGAAAACCAATTATTTTGCACAGTGCCTCCCTAGAATGATGTCCTTGAACTATGTCCTCCTGTGCATGAATGTCTCAAAGAATAGCTGACATTCCTGGGCTCTCTCAAGTCTGGGCTATAATAAAGAAGATTTGGAAGTCAGAATACATTCTGACTCCATAGATTCAGAGATCTTTTTCCAGTCATGGTCTTCCTGCTTAGGCATGGTGTACTTTTCAGGAGATTCGGTTGCCTGTTTTCTCAGGCTGGAACTGGATTTCTTTTTTCCCTTGAGATTGCTAATTTTTACCTGAAAAAAACAACAAATTTTTTTTTTACTGTATAGTTTTACTACATTTGTCTGAAAATACTGTCGTTATCTTAGGGTGCTCATCTTGTTAAAACCTCATTAATTTTTTGCATTACTTTCTATAGGTCATGAGAATTAGAAGGGAAAGTTTTGGACTGGAACTTTTTATCTTGGAACTTACTTATCTTTTTTGGGCTTCCTGCCTGTACTCTTTTCACACATTGACGCAGTTGCCGTGGTCTCCCTTGCATGGTGTCACTCTCCAGTGGTCCCATTGTATTAATCCTGGAGCTGCCTCTTCAAAGTAAATTGAATCATCTTTAAGGTTCAGAGAATTACTTCAGGATGTTATTACTGTGCTAGCCACTGATCTGATTTTCTTCCCTCAAAGAGAATAGACTATGTTATGTTTCCATCATACATACTTATTCTGCATGGTTTCAGTACATCTGTCTGAATTGGTATTTTAAGTCTTTGCTTTAATTTCTTTCTGTCAAATACCACTGGCAAATTAAGTTTAGCACTGTCCATCCTAAGAATTTTAATTAGTTCTGTGCTGAACACCCAGTTGTACACTGCAGTTGTATGTGTTTGATATCTACACATTTATTTGTCAAAATTGAATTGCTATGATTCATTTAATTCTCTAATGCATTGCTGTATATCTGCAGAGAAAGCAACGTTGTGGGGGGGAAATATCCCAGATCAGATCTATTGAGATAACACTAAAAAATGGTAAAACTCTCAGCTTTAGGCTGGAGGTGGCCTGAGTGTCACAGTCTTATGACCAGCTGGGTTTTTTCACTGGTGGAGAAGGAAATAAAACAAAGTAGGCATGAACCTTTCTTGGTATTCCTTAGGACCTGTTCCAGGCATATCACTCCCTGCTCACTCTGCCTGGTGACACCAAAGACATAGAAAACTGCTCCATGACAGCAGCTGAAAGTCCCTGTATATTGTGGGAAGCTGGATCGGTGAAAGCACAGGAGGTGCCTCTGGCTTCATACAATATGCCCTCCAGCTTCAGTCACATTTTGGGTGGCACTGGGACATAGATGGGATGCTCATGGTGGCCTTCTGTGGGCACCAGCCCTTCAGGGAATAACCCACCTCACGTGGCTTGGAGGAGACCTCAGGCAGTGGGCTGCTTCTCAAGGTGTACACACTCAGCCAGGGGTTTGGTTTTTCACTGTTCCCCTCGCTGTACTCAGCCATGCTCCTACAAACTTCAGCAGTGACTGCCCTGGGTGAGGAGCGTGAGGCAGCAGAGCCTGCTGGGCAGCAATGGACATGCTCGAGAGGGGCTGTAGGGCAGAAATCAATGCACAGGCAGTGCAGTGTCGCACTGGGAGGGACAGTGTTGTCTTGGCTCTCTTGGACATGACAGCTTTTGAATCCTCCCAATTGTTATGGCAGGGTACCTTCAGCCCTGTTTGTTATTCCAGGCAGAGAAAAGGGTGTTTAGAGTGGAAGTCCTCACACCAAATTCTCTGTCCTAGGGAGTGCTTCTTAGTGAAGAAGGGACAAGTGCCTTAGATGTGTCTGAGTGCCTTTCCAAATGCAAAATGAATAACTGTAGCTATGGAGAGGGCATATGGTACAATTTGATCCTAAACAGAGCAAACAAGGTTTCATCCAAAGTGATCTAAATTTGGATGTGACTTGCTTTGAATTTCTCTAACTTCTCCTTATTGTTGGATACATTTTACTTGTCTGTTCTTTTTATGATTGACATTGGCAACACAACTACAGAGCACGGATGCCATTTTTCACTGCCGGCTTTTCAGAAATACAGAACAAATTCTGCAGAGTGGCCACGTTTGAAATACTCATGGAGATGTGTGTGTGACATACTGATGGCCAAATACTGACTTTCATTTTTTTAATTCAAAATTTAGTGACCCTCTGAAAAAAGAGCTGGAGGAGTGGATGGGATACCTTTATCCAGTACGAATTCTGCTAGAGGTCTAATGTGAGTCTTCCAGATCTCGGGCCAAATTCTTCTCTTATGCAACAGCAAGCTCTGAACTCAACTCTTATGCAGAGCTGAGGAGGTGCTGTTAGTACTTGCCAATGAACCTGTGCTCTTCATAGCTCTTTTTTCCACCTTGTGGGTGGTGATGGAAAGGTGTACATGTCAGGCTTCTGTTACTGCACAGGAAAAAAATAAACTAACACTGCAGAGAGCTTCAAAGTACAGACAGAACTGGCTAGTTTTTTTTCAAACCTAGAACCTAGTTTTCTTAATTGTAGGGGGTTTCTTCTAGTAGCTAATGAGCACTGAGAAGAACAAAAGGATGGCAGGGAAGCATTGAAAATGGAGAGTTGGTGCACAGAGAGGGGTTTTCTTTGCAGAGTTTCAATGCTGAAGCCTTTAGAAGAGAGCACTTACAGATGTTTGATTTCTTTCAGGTCTTCAGATTTTGGGACATTATACACAAAGTTGAACCTACAGCCTGGGATTGCCACTGTTATTGACAATTTCTACATTTGTTCCACCAACAAAAAGAAGGTATGTGGCAAAAAACCATTTTCATAGTGCAGGTGAGGTTCTGTGGCTATGTGAAGTGTGTTTTACAGGTTTTCAAAATACAGGAAACTGATTTTCATGATGGTGAAGATCACCTTTGGTGCATTTGTGACATACAGAAGTGGGATATTTACTGTTCCTGAGTAGTACAGACAGAAAAATAATACCTTGATGGACATGGAAACCTTATGAGATCATTGACTCATATGACTCCTGGAAATCAAGCTTTCATAGTGTTTTCCATGTAAATGAAAAAGAAAATTCTATAGGTTTTCACACATCCCAATGGTTTCTGGGGCTAACATTCAAACTCTTCATCCTTAATGCACAAGGTTCTTCGCATGTTCCTTATTATAAAGTATAGAGATTGGGCAGGCTGTCATTGACAATGATGTTTTTCCTGTGTAGAACCTTAATTAAATGAATTTTAAAAACCCCTCTCCTTGAAGCTTTCTTAAGAAATGTTCTTGCATCATTACTAAAAAACAAAATGCTTTTCCTGGAACCTGGGAAGGTTAAGTGGACTTTATAAGTGAGAGTGAAATTGACCCACTGGATATATTTACAATGGATGTTATATTAGAAGCAACAGGAACAATGATGATGAGAAAAAACCACAGTAATAGCCCTTCTATGTCTTCAAAGTGCCTGTGATTTAAAGGGCAAGAATTGTGAAGTACAATGTGAAACATAAGCACAGTGGGTCTTTAATGAAATAAGAATTTTCTCTTGATAAGGGCCCTTTCAATCCAGTGTGATACAGAAACACTGATTTCAGGTAGAGGCCTCTGATTGGAAGAACAGTGTTTGTTGTATTTGTCTGTCTGTTTTGCTTAATCAAAAATCAGTGGAACTCAGTAAGGCTGCCTCAATGATTAAGTACATATTGTATTTCCCTTGAAATTGTCACCGGAATTTTGTGCCCAAGCTGTGCTATGTCTGAGATTGGTAATATATTTTTAATCTGCTGCAAAGCCAGAAAGTATTTTTTGTTTCTTGAAGTGGAACTGCCAACAAGCACAAAGTTTCTTCAGCTTGTGTATCTCAGATATATGATCTGCTGGTGGTTTCAAGTCCAAAAAAAATAAAACCAAAAATCTTTACCTGTCTCATTTTCTGGAATAAAAGCTGGAAGGGTGAGATGGATGAGAGCCCCATGGAGGATCTTTCCCAACCCAATCAGATACAATATCAAAGCCTGCCCAAGCACAAGGGTTCAGTGACAATATGGTTGTGCCAGTTGTGTGAAAAAATAAACAGCAGTAAGATCACTGCTAAATTTCAAGCCTGAATGACACACCAGTGTTCACAAGAACCCTCATGTTAATCCTAAGAAAAATCTATATTCTACTGAATTTCACAAGCTGAAGTTCTTAGAGATACGAACCCTGCTTAGTAAACTAATACGATATGGAAATCCACCTGGTACAGAAAGTCCCTTTGAGTCAATATAAATATGCTATTTTTATGTGGATATTTGCTTCTGTGAAGGTGTTTATTAGTATATAAACAACAAAAACAGCAGAGCAGAAAGGCTTTCTAGGGCCTTTAAATGATGCCAGAGGGAGATATATTAATACATGCAAACATACATATATGCACATGTGGTACAAAAATGATGAAAGCAGTGGGGTTGCATGTTTTAGCCAACGGTTTCAGACTGTTCTTGGAGGTTTCACAGCCATCTGTGGAAGGTAAGAGGGAAGTCTTCATGTTGTAAGAGCTTTGTCTGTTGTAATGGGGAATGTTAGGTGCTGGACCTTTGATTAGGGCACTAAGACTAAGCTGATGTCACACAAGTTATTTGGGATGATGGAGGAACATATCTCCCTATCTGTCTATTTCAGCACACTTGCACTGGGGTGGAATAGAATATTTAGAACTCTGACTCCCTTTTCTGATCTGAGCAGAAGTCTTTTACTTGTTCTTGATTTTACTTCAGATCATTATGGTGTGGGTTTTCTTCAACCAACTTGCATCTTTTAAAATGTGCCGGAAATGGAAACTGGATGTGCTGACTGCGTATACTGGAACTGAGCATGCACTTTAACGCATAAGTAGTCCCATGCTACCACTTAGCATTTAGTGGGGAAATACATGAAAGCAAAGATAAAAGACATTGATAGGGATTTTTAATACTTCGTATATTAAAAAGTGTTCTATGATTTCATTTACTCAGTGTTGTCCTCATCTGTGGAAGAATAGATAAAGCTCATCATTCCCACCTCAGTGTCATCAGAGCATTAACCACACCTGATTTAAGTTCTGTAGAACTAGGTATCTGGTCAAGCTCTCTCCCTCTACAATTAAAAAAAAAAAAAATTAAAGGAAAAATATGGATATCTCCAGGCAGTTCATACTGTTAAAATCATAGTTCTTTGTGAGACTTCTATGAGAATAAGGTTGAATTATCTTGTGGATGTCTCTGTAACTGACTTTGTGACTGTTGTGGGTTTGAACAGAATCAAACTGTGGCTTCTTGCAAAGACATACAAAGAGATGGGTGATGGTTCAACCCCAGCTGGCAGTTCAGTACCACACTGCCCTTGGCTCACTTCATCTGCCAGTTCCTCAGGGCCTGTGGATTCCTCTCATCAAGTCCCATGGAGTTGTGCACCTTCAGGTTCCTTAGATGGTCTAAACCTGTTCTCCTCCTACCATGGCAAGTTCTTCATTCTCCCAGTCCCAGCCTTTGCCTTCTTTGGTTTGGGTGGTTTGACGAGACCTCTTGTGCGCGAAGAAACAAACATGAATTGGGAGATTATTTGTTTGTTTGTTTTGCAATGCAATTAACTTAAATGTCTGCTAGAAGGCTCCAGTCTAGTTCTTGGGCTGACATAATTTTTACTGTTCATAGCTTCCAGTATACCATATCCTGGAGTGGCTTAGACTTTCACTCAACTTGCCTCCACTCTGTGAGCTGTAATTATACCAGACATACCAATGGACTTCTAAGTGAGCTTTATACAGTGAATGTGAGATTGTACTAGAAATTTTCTGTGAATTACTCTAATTTTCATTTTCTTAGGATGTATGAAAATAATGCAGTTGATGAAGAAGTGCATTAGGACCCTTTTCACATAGTACTATATGGAAAAGGGATTGTATAAAACCCCCCACGGGGGGGGTAAAATACAGGAATGTTGGGGACTGAATAAGCTGTAGGAAGTATTGAAATCATCTACAAACCCCACTACATTAATTCAAACAGTGGCACATTCCATTTCTCTCTTAGCCTTCTATGAACAAGTTGTGATGAGTACCGTTCATAGGCCTAGGTTAAGAATTGGGAAGGAGTTGTGTCAAGGTCATGTCTGCACAAACTTCTGACAGTTGAGGTAAATTCATTCACTCTGTGTCTTTTTCTGGCTGAAGGCAGCAGAACTCAAATGAAGAAATTGTGTTGCTGCAGTTTCCAGAGGACTCAAGCTATGAGTCCCCAGTTTTGACGAGAAATGATGGCAAATCTCTGGGGGTAGAGCTTTAGAGGGCTTTGTTTGTTGCTCTGAATGGACCTTTCTGATGAAATCATGGGATGGAGGTGTGAACTGTGGCTGTATTGTTTGCGAGGCAGAGTTGAATTGCAGTCAGCCAGCTGCACTAGTAGAAAGCATTTTCACCTACCTGTAAATGACCAAGTAGGATCATAGATCATCACCCTAAATGCTATGAAACAGCAGAGTAATAGGCAAGGTCACATTCTAATTAAGAGTTCATGCTTCCTAAGGATGTATAAATATTTGATTTGCGTTCTGTCTGGTTTTAGTGTAGTATAAAGCAGCAGCTAAAGACACTGATATGGTTTTGGAAAGCTGTTGAGTAGTGAAGGAAGGGGAATCCTGCTATGGAACCTCTCTGTTGCTAACTTCTCCATTTAAAGCACTTTTTCATTGCTCTGTGTCATAAAATAGCCTTTCCCTATGCAGCCTTGAAGGGTTGTGCACTTCAAACAACAGAATTTATGTAATTATCTCCTTTTCAGTAATTAGTACATGCTGATAGCATCAAATGGTGCAGGAAAATCCATCATGTACCATGTGCAGGAAATAATTTGCTTTGTGTTCTTTGTTTTCCAAACCAACATTTTAATTGTGACTTGGAAGTGTGTGTACGTGGTTTATAGAGTATGGGATTAAGGCCTCCATAGTGTCAAACTGGAATCAGGTAAACAAAGTAAGTTCTGTTTTCGACAGAAGTAAAAAGTTAAAGCTGAATTATCAATAAAATATTTAACTTTTTTTTTGGTCATATATGCCGTTGGATGTAGAAATTACATATTTGATTTTACGTAGTGTTGCTGGGGAGGAGTTGAATGAACATACTGATTTTTCCCTCACATTCAGTGCATATTTCAATTTTAATTCATGCTAATGTAATTGGTGCATCCATCCTTCCTTTTATATGCTTTTGGAAAACAGGCAGCTAAGCAGTTTATATTCAGGCTTTTGATATTAAGAGAAAATAAGTGTTGATTGTGCATACACTAACTTATTAGTTAAATGGGTTGAACACTTATATTTTCCAGCTGTCACAATAACCAATGGCTGCATGTTTTTCCAAACTGAGAGGCAAGATGACAAACGTATTCTTGCTTGCCAAACAAGGCAGAACACTCAAGATAGTAATAAGGATATAGTCTTTCTTACACACTATTTTAACTCCTGATAAGTTAAATAGTATGAGTTACACTTTGCAAAAGAGTATTTGCCAGAGCTATAACAGCACTTCCCAAGATGCAATTGTCTTGAGCAATGTTTGTAAGCACTTACAGGTAAATGCAATCCTACATAATTTGACATTTGTCTTTCAGAGCAGAACACTTGGTTGTAGAATTTGTCAAAATGCAGTATGACTACATTTACTTGTAAGGAATAATTCTACTCAAGTATCAGTTTCCTTAGAGACCATGCTAGAACATCTGCAAATATAGAGAGCAGAATTACCTTGTACTTTTACTAGTAGTCAGGTAAGGAATATTCCTTTCAGTAAGGTGAGTAGTTACTTCAGGAACATTTCCCTGAAATTACAGAATATGAGTCTGTATATTGAGATCTCTACCGTGATGTGTTCTTGCCTTATAAGCAGTGTCACCATTCCATTTTATTCCAGTGATGCACCATCAGAGCACTAATGTGACCTGACTGCATCATTTTGCTTAAGGCCTAAGTCCATGACTGTTCAGTTTGTCTTCAGGTATTCCAGATACTACCAAAAATATGCCCAATAATAGACATTTTTCCCCTGCCCATACTTTGCTAGTTGGTAAATTGCTGTGAGGTAGCCCTGGGCAGGAATCCCAAATTTTATTCACACACAACTGATGAACAGTTGCTTTGCTGACAACCAGGAAGCTGTTAAATGTAAGTGGAACTCAATAGGGTAAAACAGTCAGAACTTTCACTGAGCTGTTAGCTGAAGTCACAGCCCACAGCAGAGGTTCATCCAGCACCACCAAACCCATGACATACATGGTGGGGAGGATTTGATGGACACTGTTTTATGGGGTGTGACTATGTATATGTGGAAAAAATAGGATAAAGCTTTGAGAAACAGAGTGGAACTGTTGAAAATTAAAGCTGTGGATGAAACAATGGCTTGGGATCTGGCTATTAAAGAAGTATTTTGGTTATTTACTGGCCAAATGGAGGGTAGGAGCCATAGCTTTCCAGCTGGACTGATTTCTGCTATGGTTGAGAAACCAGGGCTTTTTCACACTTTGCATGTAAACAAGGCTGCATAAAAAATGTGTAACTCCTATGTCATTTTAATATTCTAACTCCTTGTAACCCTTTCAATAAGTGGAAGGCAGGATCAGTGTTACTATTCTATTTGAGAACACCCTTTCTCTTAACCAATAGATTATGAATGCATTTTCCTCCATAGTGTGATAGAGAAAGGTTTAGTTTAGTTTTGTTTCCATCAAAACTCCCCTGTGCATTTCTCCATCCTGTTCTTTGATGTGCAGAGCTAGAAGGATTCCCCAGCTCTTGTTGATCATGGTTTGATCTTGTTGATCATCTCAGGTTTGTCTTTGAATACATTTTTGAATATATGTCTACTAAAAAATGGAACCATGCAAGCTGAAGCTGCCTCTGAAATTTTTGTGTCAATTCTACTTTCTTGGAACCAATAAATTCTACAGCCTAGCACCTAAAGTACAATGTCATTAAAGGCTGCAGTTGATATTAACAAAAAGCCAAGCTAAGCCAACAAACCTGAGTAACAGTACCAGTGAACAGTAGAATGCCATGGCCAGCAGTAGGTTTCCCACAGTATGTGGGATAATTGCTCATCAAGGTAGAAGGTGTGTGAGCTAAATGGCTGCATGCTTGAGCAGACATTCTGTGTTATTATTCTATCCTAGAAATCATTTGATGCTTAGAGATCTCAATTTGAGTTTTTGAGACTGACCTTCCACTGTGATTTTGTAGCCTAATGTGCAACTTTTACATTCTTTTGTGCTCAGGCATACAATTATTCTGAGGAAAAATAGGCCTGTCTTTACGGTATGCTCATTATAGATGCTTTTGTTCTGTTTTTATGAATACCCTGTCTAAAACTCATTAGTCATAAAAGCACACCAACAACTACCAAAAAGACGTAATGTTAAATTAAGTTTACTGTAGTGAAGCCAAAAATAAAATGACTAGTCGGTGGGAGTACAACATAAAAAAGATTTATGTGAAAATGGAAAAGACCTCCAGCAACTGTTAAGAGACCATTGTGCATATGATTCTGCACTTGAGAGACATGTATTTCCCTCCCAGTAATTCTGGAAAGAGAAGGACTCCAAGCATCGTATTTTCAGCAAGGTTTTATTTGCTATTATGATGAGCAAGGGTCATTGCTTGGAGAAATAGGAGCAGTCAATCAAGAGCATGCAGCAGAAAACAGGTCTGAGGCTGCCCTCAGCACCTGGGGGAGGGTGTGCTGCTGAGGGGGTGGCTGGTCAGAGGGAATGGGAATGCACAATATTCCGTGCTGGGGGGGTTTAGGCATTAATCCATGCTGAGATTTTGATTTTCTATGTCTAAAAATAAGGGTAATTTTGCAAAACTCAGACCATGTTGTTATTTCAAAGCTTATTATTTTAAAATGTAGATTCTTATGCCAAATTCTAAATTTGAGCCACATGCCAGAGAAAAACATAGAGGGGGTGGGAGGTGTGGATTTGCTGTGCAGGACACCAGGCAAGTTGTGTGTTTCCCTTGTCCAGCCTGCCCCTGTGCTCATTGACCTGAAAGTACTTCTGAAATTCTTCTGTGCTTGGGATAACAACTAAGGGAAAAAAACAAACTCAAATAATCAACCACAACTGCCTGTAGATATCTAGACCTGAGTGAGACCTGAATGAGTCTTCTAATCAATAGTTATAAGGATCATGCAGATCTTTTTCTTAAGGCTATACATTTCCAGGTAAATACCATGCTGGAAAAATTTCTGATGCAATATGGAACTTGCAGAATTAAATATAACAAGGAGGCAAACCATAATATATGGGATAGTGCCCAAAGGAGAAGGTGTCCATGTGAAGAGTGAATAGAGAGTTACTCAATCTGCATGAATTCTGTCACAGGTAAGACAAGAAAGGAAGATGTGCTGCATTAGGGGTGCTGAATCTCAGCAAGAGGAAACAGGAGAAAAGAGAGAAAAGATTAAAAACAACAAAAAGGATAAAGTATATTTTGATGACTGTCCTGGTTTAAGTCACTCTAGGGCAATGACAAAAAAGAAAAATCATAAAGGTTATTATTTCCACAATCAAAGACTGAAATTTAGGAACTATTTTCAATGCTAACATCATAATTACCTTTAAGAGGGTTCAAGTAGATTTTTACTTTTTTTACTTTGTGTTGGGTTTTTTTAGGTTTAAATAGGTGAATAGACATAATTTGATAAAATATTTATCTGTTAGCTAAGATAAAATATCTCTTAGACTAAAGATGTGACTTCTGAGCCAAATTTCTTAACTTTGTAGAAAGCTATTCTGTTAAGATAATGAAAGTTTTAAAGCTTTTCTAAAGTGTTTGGGGCAATTTGAACTACATCTTTAAAAAGTTATACTCAGAAATCAAGAAGAAAGTTGAATTCACACCTAGGACCTTAATTCTACATACTTGGTTGAAAAACTTTGCCCTTGTGTTTTTGCACAGTTCACAGAATCCAATTTTTATGAACACTTATCTTGTATAAGCAATTAATCATGTAAGGTATCATCAACACATGGCTGTATTAGGATAAGATCAGAAATTTTTACCAAATCTCTGAAAATTTTGAAATAAAAAAAAATCTTGACTTTCAAATTAAAACAAAATGCTTAAAAAAGTGTTGATGGAGTTAAGATGAGGAAAACCAATGAGATAAAGTAGAATATTTTGTTTAGGTTGTCACCCTTTTAAATGTAGTGCTTTAAAATTATGTCAAGGTTTACTTATAAAAATAATAAATTCTCCTAATTAAAATTAGCATTTGGCTTGGGAGACTAGTCAAAATTAAAGCATGCATTGTAAACATTGCCTTTGCCACTTCAGCATTTTCTGGTGAAAATTTATTCTTTCCGAAAGTACCTTGACATTTTAATAGCCTGGTAAGTGCCAGAACCTTACACATTTTTTACTCTAATAGCTGGTAAATTTTTGACTTACATAGTATTTATAACTCTGAGTTTACTTCCCACCTATAAGGGATACTGCCTTACTTATGTATTTTTCCATTTTTTTGATTCATTAGTATGGGAATTATCCTCTTCCCCCCCCCCTTTTTTTTAAACTAAGATCTTAAGAGGCAAATTCATTAGGCTGATGCTTGCAGTCTACAGGTGATACTGCTCTGGTTTTATATCTTGTGTTTAGTGGTCCATGATTTAGGTAATTGCCAGTTATTTATCTCTTTTGAACATTTTGATAGCACACAGTGTTTTGTTTGTGGTGGTTTTTTATCATCTCTCTTGTCTGCTCTCTCACTAAAGAAACCACTGCAGCTTGTCAGTGTTTGAGGTTGGACACTGCTGTTCCTTAACACTGCTCTGTCACAGCATTTAAGCCATGTTCAGAAATGTAAGCTAAATATCACCCAGGGAGAAAAAGAGACTAAGTCTCTAAGTGTTCATGGTAGCAAATAAGTTTATTTAAAAATCAGCAAATGATGTAGTGAAAGAATGCCAGAGACCCCTTTCTGCCTTCCTGCAGCTTCAGCTAAAAAAATTACCCAGAGAGCATTACAGCTGTAAACTGGCAGTGACATCTACTGTGGCTTTTACCAGAAATCTCAAAAAAAGGTCTGTTCTCAAGGCTGTAGGCATTTTTGGTAGATTGTAGGAAAATTAAAAATAATGTAAGAATGCACAGTAAATTTTCAGTTTAGTTTTTAATCCAGTAAATATATGTTGATTGCTGCACACTAGCATGTTATTGTACTTCCTCCTTGGAGTTTCCAGCTTAGTTTCGTTTCTTAAGGAATCGTAAACATCAGGTGGAAACCTTCAATTTAGGCTTGCCCAGCTCTGTTGTAGTATACTATATGGTAATCAGAGGTACTCCAGTTTGATGGCCTTTCATCTAGGGTTGTTGTTTAGCTGTCCACAGTGCTGCAATCTGACCTTTCATGTGTTTTGAGTAATGATTTTTCAGATAGCAAGAACTGAAATAGTAACCTGGGGAGGTCTGGCATCACTGTGGTTTGCTTTTATTCCTTGTTGACTCTAGTCAGCTTCTGGGAGTGGTGGGCTGATGGAAATGGCATGTCTCTCCCCACTTTGCTTTTGTGAAAGCTCAAAAAAAAGTGTTTCCCAAGTGTCTCTTCCTCTGTCTTTCCATTCCAGCTTATTTCCATTCCAGTTCTCTTTTTGCCCTCCCACGCTTCCAGTTGCAGCTCGACCTGGAGGGGGAATCTCTGAAAACCCTCACACCTGGAGCAGCAGCAGCATTCAGCTCAGCCTGTGTGGCTGGGCAGCCTTGCATGGACACTGCTAACAACTGCAGCACTGAAAGTTGGGGGAGTTGTACCTCAGATGAAAAATTGCACATCAGATGCCGTTTTAGCCAAGAATCACCTCAAACTGGTGCTCTGCTTTCAGAGTGTCTTATCTCTTTCCTTTGGACAAAGACATGAGAAATGTCCTGGCATTATTTTGTTCAAACCTCTATGTAAACTCCTTCCCTTTCTAAAGATCCAGGGTATGAATCCCCAGGTCACACCTGGGTACCATAAAATCACAGAATTATTTATATTGGAAAAGACCTTTAAGGTTATCAAGACCAACCATAAGCCTAACACTGCCAGTGCCACCACTAACCCATGTCCCTAAGTGCCAGGGACATGACTCCTATGAAGGGGTCATCAGGGCAGGACCTGGCACTTGTCCCTTGTTAAACCTCAAAGTTGACCTTGGCCCATCAATCCAGACTGCCCAGATTCCTCAGCAGAGCCTTTCTGCCCTCTAGCAGATTAACCTTCCTGCCCAACTTTGTGTTACCTGTGAACTTACTGAAACTCTTTGCCAAGACTAGTTGGATCAGAGGATTCTAGAGGTGCTGGCCAGCCTGGTATTCTGTGATCCCCCCATCCAGATCACTGATGAAGATATTAATCATCTGGATGAGGTATTGAGTGCACCATGGTGATGGGTGGCTTCCAAATTAAAAAAGTGTGATGATGTGAGACTAGTTCTGTGTGAAGAACCCATTTTCTGGATGAAATGCTCTTCACGCCTCGGGAATGAGAGTAGAAGCAGGAGCCCCACAAGGGGTTGAGCTGGTGACTGATGTCAGTGCTCAAAGTTTCTAAAACAATGTCACCAGACCTCTTTGTAACCTTGCATATACTTTCTCAGTCTAAAAATCTCTTCCTAACTGGAGTTCTCATAGCTGAATGATGTTACTTACTCACCATTTCAGAATACAGTCTATTGTCAATGTTTGTTCATCACATGTAATGGTGGGTATGCAGTATTTATAGTCTTTCCATAAGGATTGCTGTTGGGAATAGCAGAGTCACAACTGATTACCTCAGCTGCTGCTTATGAAAGCCAGCTGAATTATCATATCTTGGTTGGAATAATCTAGCCCTGTGTTAGAAGGATATTACTCAGAAAACACAATGCAGTTGATGCCTGTTTGCAGAGACCTCACTCATTTCAAAAGTCTCAGGAGACAAAATAATTTATTTCTGTGGCTGATTTGCTGAACAAAAGAGAAGCTGTTTATTATCTGAAGTAACAGGACAGCATATGTTTCACTGCAGTGCGGCTGGCAGCCTAGAGCCCTGAAAAATATGTTCTTGTCTTCAGGGGAGCATAGACATCAACTTTGTGCATCTCAAGAGGTGTTAAAACAACATCTGATGAGTCAAGTTGCAATCAAATGTTGCTTGCTAGGCAAAAGCAAGCAACGTAGTCAAGGTTTTGGCAACTGCCATTTTATCTTTGTCTTTTATAATCAGAGAAAAATCTACTGTGATTTCTTACAAATTTTCTTGAGCTTTACGATAAAGAAAGATGTCCTGAGCCATTCTCTCTGTCACCCAACTATCTTGAAATTTTAACGTCAGAAGTGAAAACAAAAAAGCTAAAGTAGTTAGTATTTTAGCTTCTATTCCATTACCTATTAAAAATTATTGAATCTGTCATCTATGACTTCCTGAGTTAGTCACCTGTGGAAACTGTCTTTATTCTGGAAGAATAAAGTGCAAACTTTCATTTTTATCATTTTCGAAAACACTTTGACTGCCAAACAATTATCTTGAAATGTCAATTCTGCAGATTTATGTAGTCCTCAATTTGTTATGTTTGCATTCAGATATGCTATTCCATCTGCCTTCATGATTATAAGATAAGTGGCCACTTGACCACTTTAAAGTTTGTATTTTCTGGTAGAAGACATCAATGATGCCCACATTTTTAGCACTCTCACACTAGTAAACAAGGAAAATACCGTAATCATTAAAGGCTTTTTGCACCCCACAGCTTGCAAAGCCTTTGAAAAATAGTCCTTGTAGAAGGTGAAGATGAAAGGTGTGTGAAAAGGTTTTCAAAGTCTGTATGTTTCTAGAAGGTCGGGCAATTTCATCACCAGTCCTAGGCAAAGATGAGGGACCTCATTTGCTGCTGATGAAAACAGCCCCAACAAAAGAGGTGGAAGTCCAGTCTGTGGAGGGGTTATGTGCTTTGGTTGGATCTGTAATTCTGTAAAATCTATACTGAGTAAAAGGAGTTTCACAGAAGAGCCTGAAGCACTGATTCTTCTCTGAAAGAACAGGGAAAGAGAAACCATATCCTGCCCAGATTTGTCTGGCTGAAGTTGGAAGCACGGAGTGGTTCCACAACATCTAACTATGGATGATGCGCTCAAAGAGCCTCAGCTGGGACCTTGACACATAAATTAACAGAGAAATCCATGGCCATATCAAAGGCTCAAACTGTTCTGATCTTCTGGGGTAATTAACAGCTTTGTTGCTTCACCTTGTCCACCTAGTACAGCTGTAAACCAACCAGTTCTTACCACGGAGCCGTGCAGTACTCTTGCACATCCACCTAGGAGCAATTGCAGCTAAAGGATAGATAACTTGGAGAGCAGATCTTTACACTTTGCTTGTTCTCGGTCAAAACTCTTGTGCTTAGTTTCCTACCCTATCCCTTGCATTAATTTCAAATTACTGGTTGTATTTCCTGAACGGGCTGTAAGCAAATGGGGAGAGATACCTTGGGTGTAAGTCTCTCATTTCTGTTTATTTTTTACCTCTGGATTCCTCTGTCCTCACAGAAATAATGTTTAAATTGGAAATTAGAAAGGATCTAAGTAAATCCTTTCATCTTCTCTCTGCTTGCCATGTCGGGGAATTATAACCAAAAGTAGAAACACTGACCTTCTCCTTATTCAGAAATAACAAAGAAAATTAACTCAACAGAGTTAATTTTGGTACATGTAGGACAGAACTACTTTCTTATGCTATACCTATTACATCTTAGGGAAATTGTCACATTAGGATGGCTAATAATTGCCTTGCTGAATGATCTTCTATTTTGTTGGCAAACCTCATGCTGTTGCATGTTTATTGCAAGAGATAGGTAACAGAGAGGTTAATTCACATGACATCGAACTATTTTGCCATCTTTATATTAATACCTAATCTCAGGAGCAGTGAATTGACTGGTTCATGGGTGACAGTGATCAGTAGGTAAAACAGCATAAACAAATCTTTTGAATATTTTTGCTTCTTTATTTTTTTTGATTTCTCCATGGCTGTGAGCAACATGAAAGAGTATCACAGGCAGTGATGCTCCCAGTTTTTTTACAGGATCTAACCTATGTTTGATAAAATGTAAATTAGCTGAGTTTACTCTTGAGGACGTAAGTGAAGGGGCATTTTTCAAAAAATGTACAAAACTTCTGCTATGTTTCTCCTTGCCACTTTATTTGTCATCAGCCTTCTTGGAGCATCAACCTTTAGTCTGGCATTAGAACTGGGGTGTTAAAAATAGTTTCTTAATTGTTCTGTGCACTATGAGTTTCTTTATTTGCAGATTATATTCTTATGACACAGGTTATAGTTGGGGTACATGATATACAACATAAATATGGTAAGAAGTGTCACTAAAGCTCACCCTTGATTAAGATTTTATTTTACTCTCCTCTTAACTAGGATTGACTGTATCACAGGCCATTTCATTTAAGAGGCTGTATGTGAGAGCTTTGTTGATTTTTAATTTTCCTCCATTGATTTTCAGCATCCAGAGAGCACTTGTTCTCTAATGGCTCTCTGTGTTGGTGTTTGCTTGCAAATTGAAGTAAAAGATAAATGGCTTTCAGGGTAATACCTCTCCAAGGGCTTCCACTTGAGGGCTGGTGGCTGTTAGCAGAGCTGCATTATGTTTAGAAAAGTTCTGTGCTCAAACAAAAGCATTCTTGAACCTCTTAAGCGTAGTAAAATTGTTTTAGGTGTGGTGTGACAACAGTCTCTAGCTGATCTATAAATCTTTGCAACGAATAGCCCATTTGTCCACATTTTTCTATGAAAGTAAAAATTTCTGCCCTTTTTTTAAATAGGAATTTAAATATGTGCCTTGCTCATGTGTTTCCCACAGCAAACAATTGATTTTTCAGTAAAAAAAAGGAACAAGAGTTGCTGATATTTGCTTAGTTTTTAACAAGTATTTGTGCTAAAATGCACTGCTAAGTTGAAAGTTTTGTCCTGCCTATTGAGCAACAATATTTTTGAAATGGCTATAAATTAAATTTTCAAAATCTTGCTTGCTTGCTTGTTTAGGAATGTTAACCTCATCAATAGCATAAGTTGCTTTATATTTGTGTATTTCAAGCCTTCTTGTACACAGTTGCTGTGATATTCCATTGCATTGAGTAATAATGTTCTGTCTTATGACCACTGCTAATGAAAGAGTCCTGCTTAACACACCTTCCCCACTGCCTCCTCAGACTAAGCTTTATTATTTAGAAAAGACCTATCCTTATGCTAGGCTTGTGTTAGAAAGCCATGGAAGAAGTGTGAGGCTCTAGGAGCTCCAGGGAGATGATCCAATGGCAGCATTTCTGCCCATCATCTTTACTAGAACTGACTGCTATTCATTGCCTCAGAAAGTCCCATTTTGGTGTCAGGTAGCTTGGTACACACAGCTTGTACCCAGAGACTGCAGTATGTGTTGTCATGCAAATTTAAAAATTGGGCTAATAAAAAATTTTAAGAGAGTTTAGTTGTTAAACATATACTGCTTATATAGAATCCATGCATGTCTTTTTAATGAGGGTTTCAGCTCTTCAAGTGTCCTGTAAAATCAGTAAGGACTTGGCTTAGGGGACCTGTAATACATATTTGTTACTCTGTTTTTCATGCTACTTGTCAAGCTTAATTCAAGCAGCTTCAGCAGTGATCTAAAGTAAGATTTGTATTCAAACGTCTTGATCAGGACTGAAACAGCTTCACAAAATACCCCATTAGCATATGGGTCTGAGAAATTAAGGAGTCAGTCTGAAACAAAGAGAAGCTACAAATCCTGGGCTCATTTCCCTGTTCTGCTGCTGTGTTATTTTGTATCTCCAAGACGAACATCAGAACAGCCCCAACAGTCCCCTCGCCCTGCAGAGCATTGGTCACAGTTTCATCAAATCTGAAGAATTAAACCCCATATTTCAGATTGGTTTCTGTGTTCTGCTGCAGCTGGAGTTTAAACTGGTCATGTTTGGCACTAAGCAAGTGGATGATGCTATTGACTTCAGTGCAGTGCTTAAGGTTAAGCATTTGCACAATTGCATTTGGGAACTGGGGAATAAGATGGAATGTGCAAAAATTAGTCTTTAGCAGAGGAGGGGAACAGGAACCTCTCCATATCTTAATTTATAAGTGAGAAGAGTAGCCTTTTTTTCCCAAGCAAATGAAGTCTGTGTTTTACAGCAAAATGCAATTTATCTGAAGCCTTCTCTTAGCTCCTTTTTTTAAAGCTATAAATTGCTGATGGCTGTGTGTGTCACAGGGCACACAGAAATCTTTTGCTGGAGGCTTTGTTTCAAGCTTGTGGGGCTTTTCCTTCTCAGTGGTCAGACACATTACATCAGATGTGCTTTGTTTTGTTTCTTCAGTGCAGCTTTCAGGGTGACCTCTGCTGAGATAAAAGGACTAAAACCACTGTGGTTTTTCCTGAAGCAGCACCTTCCACGGAAATGGGCAGTTCATTGCTCTGACAGCAATTGCACACTTCCAAAAAGAAACCAAACCAGACTAAGAGCAGACCAGGCTGAGCCATTGTCTTTCTGTTCCCTCCTTTATTGCTTGTGAATCAGACCAGTGTTAAGTCTTGAAATACAGTAGTATCTATAATGACCATAGTAATGATTGAGGAAAAGCACTGTATTGTTATTTCTTGAGGAATTAAAGGAGTATCATATTTGCTGCTACATTCCTGGTCAGCTGCTATTGGAGGCTCTTCTGGAAGAGCTTGAAATTTGGGCTATAACTGCACTGAATGGTTCAATGCTGTTTAAACTCAAGCAAATATAGCGTGAAAGGGTTTGAAATTCTGCCAATTGTAAGAGTTGGATTTAAGCTACTGTTGTGGAAAGCACCACCAAAATGGGGAAGATGTCCAGGTTTAGACCACGCAGAGGTGACACAGCAGCTGGTTTGTGTTGGAGGGATACATGTGTGCTGGGGATTTGTCCCAGAGCCTCATTTCCCAGTGAGTGAGTTTAAATATGGTTTTAGGCCAGCACAGAGCTCTAGAAATGGATCTTCTCCCTCTCCCTCCCTCCTATTAAGGGACTGCATCAGGCTGGCCTTCAAGGAGCTCTTAGAAAGACAAAGTTATAACCCCCAGATGATTGAAAAAGCCAAGGGATTTAAGTGAAATGAGTCCTGATATTTTTTCTGTTTGTCTTTCAAATAGAATCTGATGCAGCAGCCTTCCTGCAGGAGGGGCTTGTCACCCAGAACGCTGTGGAGGAGCCTCGCTGCTCTGCTCATGCTCTAGGAACGCCTGCTGTGTGGGGATGTAGGAGTTTTTGGTGAGAGTGTAGGAGCTCACCTTTGTGGACCTGTGAATGGCTAATTTGAAAGTCAGGAAGTAGAGAAATGAAAGCTCCATCTCTTGTGGAAGTGGAAAATAATCTCTCTGGTGAAGGTGACTTGGTTTACTCTCATTGCAATAGAAAGTAGGAGATTTTGTCAGTGGTGTTAGACCATATCACAATCCATAAATCAATCCATGTTCTTTGAAATGGAGTGTGGGATGTGAGGTGTGTGCATGTGTGTGTTAATCAGCAATGGATGCCCTAGAGGATTTCATAGGAAACAGCTAAGAGTGATATAGAGAATAGTCCTGGAATAAGACTCAAATGAATAAAATTGTGAATATTTTTTAAGAGACTTGTTTTTAATCAGATGCCTAGCAAGGGAGTTGAAGGAGGGCACTGGAGTGGTTTGAAGCTGAAAATCAAGCTTTTTTATGGAAATAGACTCATTAAAACTGCCTGTTACAGAAGGGCAACTGTTTTTCTGTGAACATGATATTTGTTCAATAATTGAAATATGTTCCTAAAAAAGAACTATTCTTTTCAGTTTTCTTTTTTTTCTTTTTTTTGGTTATGTGATTCATGAATGCCATTTATAAGTAAACTGGATACCTTGCCCCAGAATACCTTGAACATATCTACCTGCTTTTTACTGATCTGGTAATGTAACCAACCCAACCTGCAAAATAAGGGTTTATTTCACTACCTATGGATAAATTACTAATTTGGATCAGTAAGTAGAGATGTGGTTTTACATCACAGCATGCATTGTCTGATGTTGATGAAGTAAACTCAAGTAGCTTGATGTTATTTCCATTTAAAATGCTTTAAATGATCTAGTACCTTTTTTACAATATCTTTTAAAAATATTTTTAAAGCAGTTCTTTCGTTTTGAACCTTGTCTTATACCTAAAAAAATAGACCTCGTTACAGCATTTGCATACGGGTTTGGGGAACCTATGTCTGTCACTGCAGACTTCAGAGCAGTGACCATAATATGAAACAATTCTTTTAAGATTTTTAGAGGGCACATTCTTAAAGCTGAGTGTGCACCTTCAAAAAAGAGAAGTGTCTCAACATAGCATACCAAACCTACAAATCAATAACAGGTGAAATTACTATAGTGTGTCTAGCTGACCAATATCACTAATTTTAGTTTTATTTCTGAATACAAACATAATTTTTGTTGTTTCCAAGACTATGCTTGGAACTGTGAGTTCCATTATGTGTCATTACCTCTATAACTGTGTACCTGCTCTTTTCTTGTACATTGATAGACATGTCAGTGTCAAGTTTCAGGAGTTTTAAGTCTCCAGTACACGTTAAAACTCTAGGCTCAGTGTGAGTGTTGGGCCTCTTGAGCAAACTAGATGCCAGTCAAGAAAAAGCAGTAATTAATCAAGCCTATCTGGATATCTGCAAACCTCTGTGCTCCATGTTAATGGGCAAGTCTCTCAAAATGCCTTTTTCTCCCTGGGTTTGGTAAAGCAGTTATTTTTCTCTTTGAAAATGCAGGTCTTCTACTATTTGGAAAATATGTGCTAAATAACACAAAATAGTTAGATGAGACCTACCATTCCTATAATCACATTTTCCCCAGGATTGCTCTTGCTTTTGAGTAATCTGTTTACTGCTGTAAGAAAGCTGCAATTATTGGACCCAGGCATACTTGCTGAAGGACCTTCTAAGTAGCTCTGTTAGAGATATGTTATTCTTCAATTTGGCTTCCTGCTAAGCAATTACAGCCATTCCCTCCCTGTTTCTTTTCTTCTGGTACACGGATTCTCTACTGGCATGAACAAAGTTTCATTGATAACAACTCTTTATTTTGAGCCCATTTTCCTCTATACCCTCTCCCATACTTTAAGTGATATTGCTACAAGAAATTCTTCTCATCAGCCTGCATAATTTGTTTTGGTAAATATAAGGGCTCGACCATCCCTCTTGATAGGGGAGCAAGCCTGATCTTGATGGAAAATCCATGTAAAAAGAAAGGAAGGATTCAGTGAGGATGAGCATATGGAATTGGCTTCTCTTATGTCTTTTTTTTTGGTGAGGAATTTTGATAATTGGGGGTTTGAGTGTCTGTTGCCCTGAAACCCATTTACCGACTTCTAAACCTGTGAGAAGCTACAAGCACACTGCTGTGGCCATGCAAAATGGAGACAGCAGGGAAAACAGGGCTGGTTTTACACAGCAAGCAGAAAGGACTTGAGGAACCTAATACGAGGGTTAATAAATACTCTTGAGGGTAGGAGCAGCCTGAGCTTCCTAATGAGTATTTTACTGTATTTCAGGCAACTGTTTCACCAAAATTATCATCTTTGTTTTCTTTGAAACCAGACTGACCTGAAGCTGAACTGTGCTGAGAGTTTTAACAGAATTATACCAGCTGTTAATAGTTAGAAAAACCCTGTGCTAGACTCACAGCTGGTGTAAACTGATGCAATTACATTGTGTTCAGGGGACCTCTGCTTGTCACATCAACCTGAGGGTCTGGTGTTCAGGGTTTTTCTCAGGCTGATGGGCAGCATGTGACTGCTGTTTTGCCTACATGGTGGGCTGTTTTGCTTACTGTGAGGCAGGGAAAATATCTAGGTTTAGTCTTAGAGACTCCTTGCTCAGACTTTGAAGAGACCTTTTACCACCTCTAATGCCTCCCAGGTCTGGAAGAGTGCAGCATACTGAGGTTTTCCTAGCTGGGATCAGCCATCACCTTTATGGAACCTCCCTAATGTAGGCAAAAATACATGTGAGACTTTATTTCATAGCATAGTGCCAAAGTGCTTAAAGGAGGTCCAATTTTCAAGGAGAAACTGTATTGTTGAAGGTATTTCTGTGTGAGCAGTATCTGCATTGCAGTCTTAGCCACTGGTTTGCAAAGAGGTGGAAATAAGGGGATGAAATTGCTGGGCTCATCTTTTCCTGGTTGTCTGCTCCTTAGGAAAACTGTAACTGAGGACAACTATAACTAAAGCTTTGTCCTTTGTACAGATTCATCTCCACTAGAAGTTTGTTGGTTTGTTTTCAATATCAGACAAAAGTTTTAATTAATAGCTTAATCTCTTAATCTCTTTCAGTAGTTCTCTTGTAGTGCTCTTAAATTACAAAATTCCTAGGAGATGAGTGGTATTTAAGTCCAGAGGAGCCTGAAAGAATGCTAAGCTGGTTTTGTCCAGAGTTGCATATTCTGGTAATTGTCTACAATAATGCAATGTCTGTGATAAAATGAGGTTTTTCCCTTGTGATTTTGATTCTATGACATAATAGCTCTATGATATAGGTGCTGTTTAGTATACTCCTATGTCTTCAAAACAAGTAAAGGTAAAAAATATATGGTGAAGACATGTTAAGCATCTTTACTTCTTTTGATGTTTAAACAGAGTTTTTTCAGATGATTACTGCTTGCCACATTCTAAAGCAAGGGATTGTCTCCAAGTGAATCTGCTGGAATGAGATATCAAATCCACTGTGTCTTTGCTCCCTAGGCAGCCTGTTAGAGCTAGAGGGAAGGGCAGCCAAATGTTAAATTATGTGTCTCAGGCCATAGATACTAATTTCAGAGACAGCATTAAAATAATGAAAACAATCAGCACCCTTCCTTGGGCTGATACCTTTCAATGGGGGAAAATAACCACCCCTCAAAAATCCCCCATTATTCTCCCCCATTGAGGCATTTCTATTTTTTTTTTCTTGTACCTCCTTTAAATTCATAATGGGCTAAGTTAATTCTCTCTCCCTCAATAAAGTATTTCTTATGACCAAAGGGAGCTATTACTTATGTGTAAGATATGTGGGTATGAATTTCTAGTCTATTTTAATCTGGTTTAGCAGATGGAAGAGGGAGGGGAATTTCTTTGAGGTGGCCAGGTACTTCTTGGTGTAGCAGCAGCAGGTGAGCTGCTGGCCCCTAGTGGTAAATGGGAAGTAATTGGGGAGTCTGAGTATCCCCTGCTCAAAGATGATGTTTTCTGATGTTACGTCATGTAAGTTGCACCAAGATTTGTTGTATAACTGAGACCATGGCAGTGATTTAGTTTCAGTTCGATTAATTATTTAGTATGATTCAGATAATCTTGAAATTAAATACTTCTCATTTTAACTAAATGAAAGAAAGCTCAAGCTGTGTGTGAGCACTGGAAGAATAAGATTTGTCTATTAAGGGCCAAGGGTAGAGTCATTTTAAGGGAACAAGAAGTCAGTATTTTATAATTTCTGTACAGAGGAAAAACTTCTGTCAGGCTGGTTGTGACAGACAAATAGATGTCATCATAAAACACAATAATCTGAAGGTACTTATTTTATTGCTTTTCCAAGTGAATCCATAAAGAGATATAGCTCTCCCTGGGATATATGGGCAATTAATGAGGAAATTAATATAGAGGCCAGTTTGGCAGCCTAAAGGTAAGTGCCGTTTTACAGGGCTGATCTCTGCCCACCTGGGACAGCAGAAGCCACAGAGGAGACAAGATGCAACATTCTCATTTTTAATACATCACTGAACTGTGCTCAGGCCAACAAATGTTGCAGTGGTGCTCATGTGATGAAATTTAGTAGTTGTCACATGGAAATCACAGCCAAAACATGCTGAATCTGTTCAGAAGTCTCCAGGAGAAATGTTCATTATGGCAATACCTTAGAGGGATTCAAAGAAGGGAGGAAAATGCTAACCTTTCAGGACAGCTGAGAGGAGAAAAGCCTCCTTTATTAACCCCAGAAACAATCACTGTGAGAAGTGAGACATTTAGTCTTACTAATTTGTGTGTTGCCAGATGCTTTTACATTGCTTTATTTTCTTTGATTAATGTGTCTGAATTAAAACTTACCCATTGCTCAAACTTGTATTTATACTAGACATAGTTACTCTCAGCTTAGTGCAGTCTTTTTTTTAAAGGCCAAAAATAATGGCCCTGGGTCCTAATCACAGAAACTGGTGCAATTCAGAGGTTGAAGCAAAAGATCTGTGCCAAGATAAAACGAGAATGGAATTTGATTTCCTTGCTCTGAATGGGGAGAGACTTTGGCATTGAGGTTCAGCTACTGTTTTCTGGTTAGCCCAGACTAAATGCCATTTCTGCACAGATACTCCCTTCTGTAAGACCTCCTTCATCCTCACCCTTTTTTCCTCTGAAGTGACAGAAAGGATCTGCTTACGCTTATGTGCACCTCAATAACAGTATTTCCCAAACGTTCCCTGGCAGGACATTTTGCAGTGACTAATAGCTTCTCTTTGTGTATCTGTTTGCTCCCTTTCCCTCCCCAGGACCAAGGCTGTAGAGCCCAGCCTCTTGCCTGCCTGACTGCAGGCTGGCTGGTGGTATTGGGGTTGTTAGACCTGAATGAAGAAAGTGGCAAAAGGAAATTTAAAAAGCCGTAAATTGCAAGCAGCAGAGCAGCCAGGTGTTGTTTACTCAGTATAGCCTCCACGAAATTTTTAGTACTGTAGAGATTTTAATGTTTAAGGTTTGTCTCTGAAAGTGTCAATATTTCAGCAGTTCCAGAGTCTTTTGGAGCTTTTCCCTGGGTGTCCCCACCTTGGAAGAATGTACTGCTTTACTGTAACTGCTGGAAATCAGGCTTTGTGTTTTGTTCTTAGTACTGCTCCCCTCATTCACAGGGAGCAGTGGCTTGGAAGAAAAGACTGATGCCCCTTCTGGCATTCATAATAGGATTTCCTTCCATTTACAGGGCCTTAACATTACTTACTCAGCTGTGCAGGGGTTGATGTCAATGAATAGCTGCCTGAATAATTTTTGAGTTATTTAACATGTTGAAAATAAGCCTGAAGCTGTCAGACAAGTAACATCTACATAGGCTTTTTCTAGCTGCAGCCATTCTCAATTTCTGTGCTATATTAGAGCTGAGCTAATAATAGTACTTTGGGTGATACTTTGATGGGAAGCTTTGTTAATGCACTTGTGAGGACTAAAGAGACCAGTTAAGTCAGTGCTAGAAGTGCGAGAGAGGCAATGAAGCTAAACTGGAGATTGAAGGAATAGATGGAGCAGCTGGCTGTTTTGCTAAAGCAGACAAAATATGTGTGTAGGTCTTTGCAGCACATTAACTAGAGAGCAGGTACAATAGCTACATTGTCATAGTTAGAGCTTCTTTTCTTCTTTAAGAAGAAATTGTTTGTTGAAAGTGAGGCTAATTCTATAAATACGCGTACAGGTATTCAGTTCCTTGTTACGTGTTAGTAGTCATTCCCACACTGAATCTTTTTTTCTGCACTAGCCTGGAATTTAGCCCAAGTTAATTAGGAAGAAGATGAATGGTACATCTTTTTTGAACTGTGAGTAGATGATGCACAGATTGCACCCATGTCTGCAGTACCATGCAGCAAAGTAAAGTGGGGCCATCTGCAAGATCATTTGGTGACTTGAAGGTCAAGAGAAGAGTGGTGGCAATGAGAGCTGTGTCTGAGGAGGGCAGGGGATGCTGGTGAGGATGTGAGGATGCTGTTGTGGCAGAGTTTTTGTCAAATGTGTCTGTGTCTGGTGGGCCAGACCCCTGTTTGGTAGCATTGATGGAGTCAGTGGAACTTGTTGACTCGCTGCCTTTGAGATTTTTGTCTCAAGTGACACTTCTATGGGCTTAGAGGTGGGGATTAGCTGACATCCACCACTGTCTAATCTGAGTAAGGCATCCTGGTTAGGAAAGTAAGATTAGGATATCTAATAATAAACACAATAGTCACTGCAAGACTGTAACCCTGTAGAAATCACAGATTTTTTTCCATTTAAATTAAGTTCAGAAAAGCTTACACTTTCTTAAACTTACGCTTTCTTAAAATTAATGGTTTTATAATTGTATTAATAATATGGTAATAATTACAGTATAATATATGTTTACTTCTGTGGCTGTGTGTTTCCTTCTGTGTGGGAGGAGTTGTAGGGTGAGATCTAAGCATACCCAGCCAGAGTTATTTTGTTTACTTCTTTGGTCTGCTTTACCCTTTTGTTTCTCCCTGTGGAATAACTGTAATGTATTAGATAAATTCTGTTCATTCTATAAAATTGTATAGATAAGCTTGAAAACTATTTAAAAAAATAGATTCTGTGGATTGGGTTTTATTTCCCTTCTTCATATTGAATAAGGCTCTAGAGGAAGAATTCTATGGTATTGTTTGGTGTTAGTAATAGTGGCAGAAGACAGCTTTATCTATTTGAGTACAATTTCCTTATCTAAGTCTGTGAAAGCATCAAGGGCAGCACAAAGGAACAGGACAGGGTAGGAGTAGGGAACATGCTGAAAAAGGCAGTGAAACATGAAAATAAATTAGGATAAAGACACTAAGCTTGGGACAGCCTTTTGTTGCTTTCTCCATAAATGTTTTCCTTTAAGGGATAAGCCAGCATGTGAAGTCCTGTGGCAGGAAAACCACTGCACGTGTACTTGTTTCTGATTGCCATTGTCAGCTTGTCTTTGCTCCTTCCCAGCAGAGCATTGTGATACAATTTTCAAACATTATATAGAAAAACAGGTAGAGCAGGCTGGTCTGGGGCTGCCCAGGGATGCAAGGCTTTGCAGAACACAGCCCGTGGGAGGCTTTCTTCTGTCTTCCTTCCCCTGCACAGTTCAGTGTGGCAGCTTTGTGATGGGAACCACAGCATGTTTGACTTTCTGTTGCATGTGTTCTTTTGATTGCAGAACACTGGTCACAAAAAATTCCTCTAAATTATCTCCATGGAGAGTTGTGGGGGCCACCAGTGCATGTTACACTGTGGAAGATATTGTCTGTAACCTATATATAATATCCAAAGGGAGCAGAGCCAGATCTTCCCACCTAGGAGTGGCAATTTTCTGTCCAGATTAAACCCTGTTTTGGATGTGAGGAAGATGATGGGGTCAATGCTCCATATTTGATGTATCCCCCTTTTTTCCAAGTGTGCAGTTTGCTAACAGCATGTGTCAGCAGATGTGCTCCTTTCTTGTATTCCCTTTGTTATTTTTTGGCATGCTTTGCTTTTCCCCTCTCTCTTCCTGTGTGGACCAAGTGATAAACCTTGAAAGCAAATGTGCAAGAATAAACAGATTGTCCACTCCCTGTATCCCTTACAGACAACTCAGACTTTGAAATGCTTTTTTGTTTTGGCTAGAAATGTCAAAACAATCAGAGGCTGGAAACCTTCTGCTTTGCATTAAGGGAGAATGTTGACACAATTTTCACTTGCATCAAGGCCCTTAATGAGCAACTGTTAAGGAAGGGAGGACAATACAATACAAGTAATTGTATTTCTCTTTGGGATTACCCTGTCAGCTACAGTTCTCCTTTTCGGAAAAGCAGAATAGTGTTTTTATGCTAATTAGAAATGTAATATATACTGAGGACTGAGACTCTCTTTTTACACCTGGAATATGAAGCTTCCAATCACCCTGCAAAATTGAATAACCATTTCTGCCACTGTGTGCTGAGAGCACGCTTGCAGATGTGATGTGGGGCCGTTAATGAGTCAATGGTAGATCATTGTCCTAACCTTGTCTTGGCTTCTGAGTCATTTGCAGATAAAGTGTGAATGTCTTTGGATGGTGTAATTGGATAGGATGCCTCTTGAGATTTCTAAAACTCACTTGGTCTCTTGCCTGGTACAGATATGCTTGCAGGGACAATGGGACAGGGACATTTTTAGCAGTTAAAGCATTGAGAAATGGAAACTAAGGGAAGTAGTCCCACTTTGTGGGATTTAAGCATGCAAAGGCTATTAATACCAATGGTGCTAATGCTTTAGCATTAAAGCATGTTCATGTAAAATATGCATCTTTTTTAGCCAGGATTGTCTGAAAACTGACATATTGCTGTTCTAGATTTTACTGAAATTGCTTTTGCTTTTATGAAGAAATAGAGCAACCACAAGCTTTATTAAATGGGTGTCACCACTCACTGGTTTCTGGACTGTGTAGCTGTGATGCTTTGTGCTTTCTCTGGTGGTTCCACTGTCACTATTCCAGGTACAAAGGCTGTTCATGTGGGATCTGTAAACAAAGTGAAGTACTTTTTTTTTAATACAAAGACCTTTATAAGATAGTTCTGTCTAAGAGTTGGTTTAATATTGGGCCAAAGTCAAAAGAGAATGCCAAAGTCCAAATTCAAGTTCCTAAAGGCTGCAAAATTTGGCAAGGGAACTAGCTTAAAGATCTCTTTCTTTCCCCAGCAAAAAATTGTGTCTTAGGTATTTAGAATCAATATTTGTTGTTGTTATGATGGGTTTTTTTGTCATTGTTAGTATAGAAGCAGATTTTTGTGTTCAACCAGTGCTGATATTTTAAGCAACACAAAATATCAAGGGGCTGGATTAAAAAGCTCAACCATTACTTACTCTGAATTCTCTCATTATTCTTCATCTACTTCCTAAGTGATACTTCCTACCTATGCTGTGATTTTAAAGAATTATCAACTTGTCAAAATGTGAAAAATATATTTGCTTATACACATCTGAAATATTTACTTTTTTTTTGTTGCTAAAGATTTTGAACTTACTTTGCTTTGTAATTATATTATTGCCGAGGGCCTAATTCTAACAGCTATCATTTTAACTGGGTTTATATTTTCATTGGAGCCTCACCTCTAAAAATTAGATTTAACCACATATTAGATTCAAACTTCATATCAGTAATAAGGACTGGCTTGTTTGCTCCTGAATGCTTTGATTTTATGTCCTCTCTCTAGAAGGTCACAAGTTCTGGCTGTCCCTCAGTTTTCAAACAAAATGAGATCCTTTAGATGCATTTTGTGTTGCAGCCTAACAAAATAATATTTGGTTATGTACTTAATGAAAAAGATTGCTGGTGGATGCTCTTGTGCTACTTTTAGTTGTTATCTGTGTTCATTGATCCATGGCAGCAGTTTAATTACATGAAAAATGAATGTCGATGGCTGGAGAAAGAAATAAATCTTTTAAATCTGTGCAGCATAATTCACTGAAGTTACTGAGTTTACTGCACTTCCTCAGACTACCGTTAAGAAAGGTAGAAATGGAGCTATAATGTACTGATGTACTGTGTGTCTGCATCCTTCAGCACCGTGTGTAACCTGTCTCTCACTGCTTTTAGAATGAAGGCCTGGAACAATAAGCTGATTTATAGAGGAGAGCTTTGTAGACTTCAGGTGATCTGTCTTTATGTGATAGCTCATGTTTATATTGGGTTGATTTGCTGTGGATTTATTTTAGCCACACTTAGAATGGCAACAATTAACTATGAAAGGGTAGAAAGCAGGCTTAACCCTTACCCAGATAACATATCAAAAAGAGTTATTGACTGAGCTTAGCTTTGTCTCTTAGCTGTCAAAGTGGCAATATTTTGGTTGAGTGGAAAATACAGACTTCGTTCTGTTTTGCTGCAAGGAAGTGTGTTCTGGAGAATTTTTTTGAATATAACATTGTTCAGCCATCATGAGCTGTGTTTTACATATTGTGGGATTCAAGACTATCATATGTCTATGAGGCAGAAGAGTAATTGGTCTTTAGGTCAGTATCTGTTAATTCCCTCTGAAAATAACTCAGTAGTTGTGTGAACTGGTTGTTGCTAATCTCTGTTCCCAGTCTAAAAACTGTTTATGATTTTTGGCTGCATTTTCTGGCAGTCTACTGAATTGCTGGGTGAAAATACAGTAATTTAGAACAATTCAAATTCTTTAACTCTTTTTTGTAAGTGAATTTCCCAAAGGATTTGATAAAGCCTTTAATTACAGAATAGCCATGGAATAAATATCCATTGGACAATGCAGGTACCATTTAAAGCTCAGCTACATCACCTTTATGGCAATCATGCTTAATGTCACGTAATGAGCGTGGAGCTCGGGAGAGAGTAGATATTGGCAGGATAACACACACGGTGCTGCAACTACTAAAGGTCATTGGATTTTTAAGCTTTCAGTTAGCAAACAGATACTTAAATGGGCAGGAACCAGGACAATATTTCAGCCATGGTCACAGTAAAGTCACATAAATACAAGCAGTGAAAATGTGACGGCTTCCACCTCCATGGCAGTAGGAAGAAAGCAGACCTGACCTTGGTGGCTCCTACCCACCTTCCCTGCACTGAGCGCAAGGCAAGCACTACTCCAAGTGGTTCATGTTTGTCCCCAACCCAGGCACTCACCGACTTCAGACATTAAATCACAGATTCAACTATCCCTTCATTTTGAACAAAACCACAAACCTTTCTATTAAGTAGTGATCAAACCATTTTAGAGACTTTTTTTTTTGCCTGCCTCTCTCTTAATGTTATGGTGCTCACTTTTGAAACTGAGACTGACTGAAGTGATTTCCCTGAAATCAGAGGCTAGGATGTGGAAAAAGAAATTATAATTTGGGTCTCCTGGCACTGGTTTGATATTTTGTCCCTTGGGATATGCATTTTATACGAGTTCTGTGTGGCCAGTGTTTCCAGCTTCCTCCTGTATTTGATTTTATAGTCACAGTAATGAGCATTGCTCATCTTGATTCCTGCTAGACCATTTACTGTATTAAAATCTGCGTGCTGTGTTATCCTCAAGTTGAACTCAAGGGTTGGTATGTAACAATCCAGTGTTTATGGCTCATTTAGTATTGCAGTTTTTAAACAATTTTTCATACTCCTTTGTCCTTTATTCAGAATTGCTGCAAGGACTGAGTGTCCTAACTGAGCAAGTGTATTGCTTGCAAAGGAGCAAAGCAGAAGCTTCTTTACAAAGAAGTAGCTTGCAAAATATTAAAGAAAAGATGTATGCGGAAAAAGGAAAAGTTGTTTGTTAAACTGTACCTCCGGTTCCTCATATTATGAAAAGGAGAAATTCTTCAACTGTATGTAATTTCTTTTTTAAAGGATGGCATTTCCCCCCTCAAAATTTTTCAGTCCTGTGACTTGTAAAAAGAAAACATAAAGGTACTGTTGCTGTAGTTCTGTAGTCTTGTACAGTGTTGGCCAGATCCAGAAATGATACAAATGTTGGTAATAATTACTAATAATCTAGTAGGGAGTAGGGTCTCACTTCCTTTCACTGTAGCAATCTAAAACCATAGGCATTTAGTACATTTTAGTTCTCAAATTAATAAAAAGCCAATGACATCTCACCTGAGAAACCATAAAATTGGAGTGAGAGATGAAATATATCATTGATTGGCTATAACAAGATTTGTTTAGAGACTGAGGAAATCTACACTGAGAGGCAGATTTTTAGAAATAGCCAGTAAAGATTTAGAATTTGGCCTTTCACTGTCATTATTGACTTGCTCTTTGTGTATGTTTGCTGTTAAAACCTTAAGCATCTAATCCTGTGTTAAGTTTGCATTTCTAAATCAATACTAGAAAAGGAAACTTTTGTTTGAAGAGTTTTTTCTCTCTGACACAACAAATGAAAACTGTTAATGAGGAAATCCTAATTTCCATCTGCATTTCTACCATGCATTATAAAATGACTTGAAACTATAGATAGATGTTATGGGTTGCTGAGTTGTTCATGTCTTCTGTTATGAACTACTGTTATTGTTACTCTTAAGAATGTGTTAGATGAGTGACTGGGGTCTGATACCTCTCTTTGTACCAAGGGGATTGCTGAGCACCTCCCAGAGCAATAAAATGTGACCCCTGAACCTGTGGAACTGCGATGCAGACTGTGGATTGGTGTATTGAGAGTGTAGGAGTACAGAAAAAAATAGGTGAACTTGAAGGTCCTTTCTGCAGGATCACAGGATGCCTGGAGATGAACACAGTGAGCTGGGCATATCTTTCCTAACTTTGAGTTTGTTAATAGCTGATCTCCTTACAGTCCAGGTCTTTTGTCTTTGGAAAAGCTGTGTTCTTTCTCAATTGTGTGGGCACTGTTAACCTTCAGGAAGAAATTAATTGAGAATAATATACACACATGACAGATTTGAGCTCCATCTCTGCTGAAGTGTCTTTTCACTCCTAATGATAGTAACTTGGTTGGGGTTATTTTGAAATAGAAAATAATAGAAAATACGGAACTAGGTGTGTGACACAATTTTAAATAATCTTCAATGTCCATGGCCATTTCCTGTTGGTTACTTAGGAATAAAAGTGTTTGCTGTGTGTTGCCTCAGATGGGCTCTACTGAAGTACAATAGGTGCCTTTTTCAAGACAACAGCTGTATTAATATTAGGCAGGTTTTCCTGCAGATTTGGAAAATAGGGGACAATAACAGTTTTGTGTAATGTTACTCAAATAGAGATGCTAAACATGAATAGGCACGGGGTCTCCTGATAAAGGTAACTCTGTATCTGTAGATCAAAACCACTTGCAGGTCATTTTGAGCTAGGTAACAGTCTGTGGTGGGCATTTTTTTCGTAGGGTATGATGAGAAAGGTAATAGTTCTGACAAGAAACTAAGATCAATAAGGTATGATTGAAGTAAATAATTCCTTTAGAATTAGCTCTGAATGAAACTCTCAGTGTGATTAATAAAGAAAGGAAGTATTTATAGAGTTATATTTTAATATTATTAATGCATAGGATGTACTGAAAATTACTGATGTATTTGTAGAACTTGAGCCTCTTCCTCAGTTGCATGCCAATACATGCTTTCTGAAATATATAATCAGTGAACTATTTCAGTGTGGTACCAGTCAGATTTGGCAGCAGGTGTGAATATCATCTCCCTTCTGAAGCAAGTTAATTGTCATTTGTTCAATTTAACACAGGTATTTTCTGCTGAAAGGGAGATATCAGTGTGCTACCTGCTGGATGAGGATATTTAGATTCCATGGCTCTTTTAGTAAACATGGATTTTTTGCATTCATTGAGTATGTGACCTGCTGAAATCTGTAATTGTTAGGCATGTTCTTCAGCTGTCAACTGTCACTCTGTTGTAGAAGCTTCATTGGCTCTGTATGTGACTTAGAAGCCTTCTGAGGTGAGCAGAGCTGCTGTCTTAAAGTATTACTAATAAAAATGTAAAGAGCAAAAGACACATTATCCAGGGAAATTCAGATCTGTGGAATGCGCAGATCTACATGGTGAATCTTTGTGAGGCAATAGAAATTTGGGTATTGAGACAAGCGATGTCGGCTTTTGACTCTTAAAAGTGTCACCGATGGCAGGGAGGCAAATTAACAATTCTTTGAGAAAACATTTGTGTGTGTTACCAGGCTTTTGAGAGATGGGTTTCTGCAGTAAGGCCTGCAAGCCATAGTTTCCACTGCTGCTGTTGACTTACGAATTCAGGGGAGTTAGTGTTGGATCAATAGGGATTTCTGGAGCCTTCAAGGCTTGTACAGGGAGGTGGCTGAGTGAGTATCCTTGGATATTCAAGAGGTTACTTGGTAAAAAGGCAAAGATATGAATTTCTGCGATAGTGATATGAAGGAATGAACTTTTTAACTTGAAAGATATTAATTTTTCTCTCTTCAGGAAATGTGCACATGACTGATATTCAAGTTTGGTAACTGGATCAGCAGTTTCCGTGGTAGAGCCTGACCACTGGACATGCTGATTTAAAAGCACAGTTCTATTATTTCTCTCAAGAGCCTCAAACAAAATCCTTTTTTTGCAGTTTTCCTTGAAGTGGCTGAGCCTATCGGTGATGCCCCCCTGGATCAGTGGGACCAGCATCTCATGGATCTGCCCTGTATCCACCCTGTGACACAAATTTTGAACCGCCTGAGCTCCTGGAGTGGGGAAGGAGTAAAGGCCTTAAGAAGAAGGCACAAATTGCTACTGGCTGGTTACAAAATAAATCAGAAGGGATCTAAATCAAAATATTTGATAAAAACTAGAGAGTCAGACCAGGGCAGGGTTGTTGCTGTATGCATGGATGCAAACCTGCTCATCTTACAGGAAGAGAAGATAGGTGTATACTGATACTTAATGTTTAAGAAAAAAAAGGGCTGGATTAAACTGACCTCAGGTCTGCTACACAAAGTAATATTTAACACAGAGGAAAAGTAGGTCTTAAAGAGAATTAAGAGTGTTTATCTGGATGGTTGTAGAAATTCTCGTCATTTTGGATAAGAGCCAATATGCAGAAATGAAGAATTAGGAAGCAAGGAAAAGGCCTAGTGTAAATAGACTTCACTCTGAGGGTGTCTGGGCACTGGAACCAAGGCTGACAGAGTTCAAGAAGTGTTTGGACAATAATTCTGGGCACATTGAATGACTCTTGGGGATGGTGCTGTGCAGGGCCAGGAGCTGGACTTAATGATCCTTGTGGGTCTGTTCCAACTCAGGATATTCTATTACTCTATAAGAAAAAACCACTAGGATTTATTGGCGTCAGAGATTTCAGTAAAAGGCATGTGTCACTTCAGGAGGCATGGAGAAGATTCCATGGTGGGGTATTTGGTGGGCATTTCCTCTAGGATTCAAAGTAGTAGAGCAAATACAAGCCACCTGATAGGAGTTTCAATATGAAGAAAAAAATATTTAAAATTCTTTTGCTGAGGCAACAAGAGCAAATGGGGGGCGCAGCAAAGTGGCCAGTGTTCAACCCTAGCTGCCCAAGGTCTGTGGCAGGTACCATTACAACCCTTTTCTAGATCACTGTAAGGGGCCAGAACCTCTCACTTCTCAAATCAGTAATCCGACATTTCCCTTTGAAAAATCTTCCTCAAAGTCTCAGTAGCATAGGATGGGAAGGCAGATCTATTGGAAAGCTGGGATTTTGCACATTAGGGCATGACTGTTGGATTTAGGAGTCCCCAGTGTCAAATTTTAACTGAACCCTAATTGCATCTGGACCACCATATAAATCGGCTCCAAAATACAAATGCATTAATTCTAATCTTAATAAAAGCAGCAGCTCCAGATGGCATTAATATCTTTAGGGAAAAAAGCTTAAAGAATCACTGGAGGTGAATTTTCATATTTTAAAATAATTTAATTTTTAAGTAAGTTTCCAAAGATTTGTAATTCTTCTTATTGCACTGGATCATTCATCAGAATGTTTAATGCCAGGGAAGGAATGGTTCACAATGGCAGGCTAAAGGAGAGAGGACAAAATTAGAATTCCTTCAGACTAAAAAGAAAGACAATTCATTGCTGACAGCACTTTAGGAAATGTTAGGAAGAGCCTGTCAGGTGCATGGGTGAGAGCATCTTCTGGGCGCACTGATAGACAAGGCTAATAAAGCCAGGGCTCAAGAACATGAAAGAAGGAGTGTTTGGCAGGAAGCCATAAGCAAAAAAGTAATCTCTGTATTTAAAAATGAGTAGAACTGCAATTGAAAGGAGGTGGAATAAAACCAAGGCTAGATGTGTAAAGAGCAGAACCAGAGTACTGATGCTATTTGCACAAGAAACTGAGGCTGATGAGCTGGGGTAAGATTCTGTCCCAGTTACTAAATCTCATGTGAATATGGATGAGACAAAACCATGAATTAAAAAATTTATTTTTAAGTTCTTATTTCAGTTTTCAGCTGCCATATCTTGACATACATACAGCATTGAAATTGAGCATTTCCTTTCAATGCATCTTTTCCTTGTTTAGGTAGGAGCAGTTTGCTCTTGCTGAACAGATTGAGTTTGGAGGCCTTACATAGTAAAGCTGGCTTTTCAGCTCTTAGAGCATTTCTATGCCTTTTTTTTTCCTTACAGATTTGTGGCATTAGAAAATTTTACATTTGAGAAAATTTATTTGCTAACTGTATTCTGCCCTACCTACCTAATATTCTGCATTGTCCCCTAAAATCTGTATGATCACTGATGGTGACAAATTTCTGGGGATAAGGAGCCCCGATTACATAAGCTCTAATTGGAGCAGCTGGCTATTTCTTGTTGCTTACAAAATGTGTAATTGTAGTTGTGGGTGAGGTTGGCTAGTTGAAGGCTGTTTTGCTGGCTTCCTGCTGGAGATCGTAGCATACTTCACTTCTTAGCCTGTGGGAGCAAAGCTAAGCAAGGAGAGCTTTAGAAAGTCCCACCCTACAATTACAACAAAAAATAATTTTCTAGCAAGTGGTTGTCACTGCTTCCTTTTATTTTAAAGCTGAGCCACCTGCTGGGAGTTTGATTCTCTAGGACTCTGAAGATGATTTGAAGGCAGGGCAATTCAACCTAAAAGTTATTTAGAGGAGCTCTTCAATGCCTCAATAAGGACACAGTTGTAGGCCTGTCATTTCTGGACCTCCAGGACTAAGAAATAAGTGTTGGATGCTTTGGAAAGGGAGTATTTGCATCTAAACATGTGCCTGTGTGCTCTGTACAAATTCATAGAAACTCAGAAACTTCGTCAATTTTTGCCCTACTTGGGTTGATTTAGAAATGCGTATTGAAGAATCTGGATCAATCACTTTTCAGCATCCTTATTTCCTTACTTTTAAAGATGTAGTACCCAAAGGACTACACGTCTTTAAGACTATTGTTAGCTAAATTGTAGAAAATCTTTCAGTTACAGTTGATAAAACAATGAGACTGTTGGTATTAGCAAATGAATCACTTTCAGCAGAACTGCAGAAAGGCTGGATTTTCAGAAGGAACCTGAGATGCTGCTTTGCAAATAGAGCAGTAGATATGGGACCAACCGCGTTGTGCTCAGTGCTCACACCAGAGTCAATCCCGACCAACTCCTCTAGAGTTACCAAATCCGTGCTAACCTCATGGTGAGAGCAGAATATAAACTGTGGTGTCCCCTGCCTTGCTTTACTCCTGGGTGGATTTCCAAGGTTGAGCACTCAGGTTGTTGCTGACCCCAGCAGTGGATCTCCCCCTGGCTGCAGCATTGCAGCAGGCTGATGAAAATGTCACTGGGGAACCAGGTACCCAAGTTCCTGTGTGTAAAAGACAACTGATTTTTTTTTTTTCCTCTTAGGAGACTGTGTAATTTGTTGATTGCTTTCACTTTTCAGAGTCTATCTGAAAGTGTGCAGAAATTTTTTTTTTTCCCTGTATTTGATGTAAAAAATTTGGAAATACAGTATTTTGGCTTTTCAGGGTGGGTGTTGTTGGTCCTGCAGTGCAAATGGATGGGGATGTCTGAAGTGCTCTGCTACTGCTCTGCTGGAAAAGTAAATTGAAAACCAGAAACATTGCTGATCCCAAGTTCTTCCACAAGGACTTAGTATTCCCTTATTTGTTCTGAAGTGTGATTTTTGCATTTATTTTTCTTTGAGCCTCCAGTGACACCCATCAAGCCTGATTATACAAAGGATTTGCAGTCAGACACTACTCAAGAAGGAAGGATATAAACATTACTGCTTGCTTCATAAAGAAGCATGTTAATCTCACTCTGCCAGGCCTTTGTGAACCTTTGCAGTGGATAAATGATACTACAGTTCTTCAAGCATGTAGGGAAGGGAAGGCTGGTTACTTGACTTGTGCTGTCAGCTATCCGTGGAAACATAAAGTCTGTGTTTCTACAACTGCTGACAGTTTGTAGAAGTAGTGAATAAAAATATGCATTCTTAGTCAAATTGTGCTGCCTAACCAGAATATACTGTTAGCCTGATATCCACTTTTTGGATGAAATGAAATATATTTGATTGAATAATTCTATTGTGAGTTTAGTGTTTAATTTTTCTGTCTGTATTTTCAAGGCTATAAATAAATTCATGAGATAATTTTGACATCATTGTACAATAAATATCTATGGTAATTCCTGGATAAGAAATAAGAATAATTTGTTATTTTGATCAATCTATACTTACATATATTCATTGTTATAAGATTTTAGTCACCTTATAAAAAACTTAGAGTTTTACTCTTCAGAGTATAATTTCAAGAAATGTCCTTTCTGGTAGCCAGTGTTAACTGGTGCTTTGAAAGGTAGACTTAGAAAAGGATTCTATAATTGTTTTCTTGAGGTCATAAATAGAATCATAAATAAAACACAATCATGCAAACTCTAATTCATATTTCTGTGTAATTATAGAAAACACAAGTGGCTATTTTTCCTCTGTCATTTTCTGGCTGTATTTCCTGTAAATGCCAGCTCCACCATTTTTCTATATATTTTCATTTTGTTAGCTGAAGGAAATGTCATTTCCCAGTAGACAGAATCAGAACCCTCTCTAAATAAAGTAAAATCGGAAATGTAAAATGTCAGCAACTGTTTTAATTTAAAGAAGGACATTTTCTTTGTGTGTTTCCATGCAGTGAATAGGGAAAAGCAGTAGCTTTTTTTTTTGCCAGTATTTATTGCCAATAAAGATGATATTTCAAGGAGCATTTTTAATTTGTTCTTCTCCAGGGGCTGACAATGAATTATTAACAGTTTTTAACAGCAATGCCGCCAGTTCACAGGGTGTCTGTAATCCGAGGTTGAGTCCTATCCCCCTTGAAGGAAAAATACTTTGTTCTGTGAATTCAGTGCCCTTTCAGCTGGGGTCACATGGCCTTCCAGAAATACCTGTAGTAGGCTGAGATGGTGTCATCCCTGAATTGTTCAGCCCTTGCATTGGAGTTTTTGTCGGAAGACAGCTGAGGTAGCAGAACAAAACATCCAAGGGCTTTTCAGCATCTTTTGTGCAAAATAATGATCTTTGTGTAATCAAGGCTCAGTAGCTATCAAGTCAAGCCACCAAGTCTGTGCTGAAGAAGAGGGATCCTTATGCAATCAATTCCTCAGTCAACAGCAGGAGAAGTGGACTTCAGCCAAAGAATTAGCCAACAGCTTACATGAGGAAAAGGCTTATGTCTTGTAGAAAGCTGGAGCCATTGGAGCTGCCAGCTTTCAGTTTTTTCTTGGTTTATTTTAATCACGGAGAGAAAAGAGTTTGGGAGGCTGAGATAAGTACATTGAGCTCCAGCTTAATTCCAAAACCTGCATAGCTACCTTTGATTTACCTCCCTAACCTCCATCTTAGTCTTGCCTTGTGGCGGGGGCCTGGCCTTTGGAGGGTGCATTTCCGTCTGTCTAGGATGAGAATAGCCCAGTGTGAGTCTTCACTCACTGTAGAAGGACCACAAACCATGTCACACACTTAGGTTAAGTATTACCCTTGGATGTCTGCAGTTGGGAGGGATGAATTTGGTGCTAACGCCTCGAACGCACAATCGCGTATTGCATCTGACAAAGTCGTGTAGGTTATCTTGAGCACTGTATTAAGCTGTAGTGCATTAATTTGTGTTTATTGTGGTCTAAGACTGTATACACTGATGGTTGCCATGGCCCAGGTAATATTTGTTAGCTGAATAAACTATAATAACTGGATTTGGAATCTAATCCCTGGCTGAATGTGTGCATGGACTATTGTTATTGAACTTGTTTATTAAAGTATTTGTGTGCTAAGAAACCAACATTAATAGATGGGAATCTAAGGTAGATAGATGTGATCTGCTTAGTTTAATATCCTGTCTCAAAGAGAAATTTGTTTAGGATAACAATATCTCATAAGACGGAGTGAAGAGGAAAGAGTTAATGTTTCCTTTTTTAAAAATATGCTACTAGTCGCTTTTGTGGAATGACTCTTCTGTCATGAGACAGACAGCGAAAGTTCCCTCTCAATATAACTCATTATTTTTAATACATTAATTATGAATCTTGTTTATTTCCCTTCTGGGATAAACACTATCAATGTTTTCAAATCCAACTTCAAAGGAAGAAGCTCTGTTTACAAAGAATTCCTAAAATATGGCTAATCTTAAAATTATGTTCCAAATACAAACTCTTTGTTATCATAGTAATGTTATATTTATTAAAGCAGCATAGAAAAGGATGGAGTGAGAAGATAATGCCCTCTCTGTCCATTGGCCTGACACGATTACCTTTACACTGAAGATAGCTGGAGTTAGTTTGAGAAAATATGTCTTATTCTGTTTTGGAGGAGAGGGACAGTACAACATATTTCTTATAAAATTAGAAATTTCTTATAAATAAGGTAATTTCTTATAAATAATTTTCTTATAAAATCTCTGCAAGTTGTGTATTTGAGGTTTTGAATGAAAGTGATGCCCAATTCCACAGCAGTGCCTTAGAGATGGGTAACAAAGGGAAGCATAAACCAGGCAGTGCAGTCACTGGAGGAACACAGATAATCTACATATTTATGTGAATAAATAAGAGCAACTACTTTTTGTTGTCTCAGTTGCTTCTTCCAATTATAGCATCCCTTTTTATCCATCTTAATGTTTTTCTTAATTAATACTGGTGAAGTCATACTCATCTATGTTGTCTAGACATTTTTTATATGTAAGCATATTAATTATTAAAAAAAATATGTTTCTTATGACCCCAGCATACTTTGAGATGGCCTGAATACCCCCAGTATCATTTGCCTGAGGCTGTATTTTGTGTACTGAGGACCTGTAAGGTTCAGGCATTGTAATGAACTGCCCAGGGAGGTGGTGGTGTTTAGGAAACTTCCCTATCCAACCATCCAGGAGCCACTCTGGCAGTCACACCTACTCCACCTGAGCTGGAACCGAGGCCACTCCACAGCTACACCCCACACACTCACCCAGCCAGACCAGGATTACCTGAGCACAGCCTCAGATGTCCCAGCTGTTAAAATAATTTGGTCTTGCTGCAATAACAAAATAATATCTCCAGCAGGTGCCTCCAAGGAGGGACCTCCTTCAAAGACCTCTCACAGTCTAAGCACAAACTGTCTGTGAGTCCTTGGCTCCTGCCCTAAGTGCCCAGTCCCCTGGCTGGTGCCACAGGTCCCTTTGTTTCACAGAGGGTGGCATTTCAGGGCCTCTTGCCTGGGGCTCAGCCTGCAGCTCACACTGCAGCTGCTCACCAGCTTCCTGCAATGACTGAGCTCCTCCACAGTGCAATCAGCATCCCTGGAGCTGTTCAGGAAAGCACTGGGTGTGACACTCAGTGCCATGGTCCAGTTGACAAGGTGCTGATCAATCAAAGGTTGTACTCAATGGTCTTGGAGGCCTTTCCCACTTTAATGGTTCTGTGAAACTATGGATTGGAGGCCTGGAGTTAGAACCCAAGTCTTCTACTTATTGAGCAGCAAGAGCTGTGTGACCCTGACTGTAGATGAAGGGTGTGTGTATGTCTGTCTATATATATATATGTATATAAAAGCGTTTCCTCTGTAAAAACCTCAGACTTTTTCACATCTCAAAGCTTTAACATTTCAATTAGAAGTCTCTTATGCCAATGGCAGCCTTTCAGATGAGTTCTTTTAATTTCCTTGAGCATCGGCTCTCAATTTATTATTGCAGATGACAAAGAATATTCAGGAGCATTAAAATGCATGTCAGGATGTTCTTCAAACCAAAAGATTTGTTTAGTTTGCTGTTGCACAGGCACAATGATATTATGAAAGGACCAAGACATTAGAGTAATTTTAAATTAGGTTTTACAGCTTCATATATTTCTTGTATAGTGATAGATGACTTGTTTTACAATACAAATAAGGTATTTGGAATTAGTTGAGGGGTATAAAGTTAAATATAAACTTGCTGATTCCCTGCAGAATTGTAGTCTAACAATTATTACATCCTGGAAAATTATTAGATATAAGTACATCACAAAACTAGTTTTTAATTTTGGGAGATACATCTGAGCTCTCTGAGTACTTGATGAAGCATATTTTATATAAAAATTGAAAAAGCAGGTTTGATGGGATCAGTTTTTTTCCATGCATCAGCATTCATTAAAAAAAAAAAAAAGGTCTTCTGAGTGTCAATTTCAGTGTAATGAAGTCTTAGCCAAAATGTGCTAGCTATTATGAAAAGACAGGTCAGAAAGAGGCAACTCATGCCTAGCCCATGCTAGCCCAGGGGCGAGTCAAAAGCTGTTGGTACCACTGCCTGTATATTGCGTAATTGTTGTTTTTCAAGGAGTCAGAAGATGCTGTGAGGGGGGTGTGAATAGCTGATGTTTCTGCTGCCCTACCAATACTGCATGCAGCAGAGACTGCACAGCCCTTGTCTGAGGAGTCTTCACAAATCAAAGAGCAAAGGACTCATTTTACTGTGTCTTTGAGTATAAACTCCCACCTTAATGAGCAATGGGCTGCTTTTGCTACTGTGGAATAGCAATAGAGGTTGCTTGAATTTTTCATTAGGTCAGGGAAATTCAGGTTAAATGGGTGCAAATTAGACCATGTTCAAACTTATGTTCTGTAAATACAATTCAACTTTTAATATGCGTCTTGTAGACTTTTCATCATGGTTATATTTATTAGTATTATCTTGCTGTAAGAAAATAATTCTTGAAGGATTACTAGAGGTCTTTCGCTTTTGTCAGGGAAAATAAAAACATATTCAAAATAAGTTTGATGTGAAAGTACAAAATATGTGTCCTTCATTTTATATATGAGGGCTGAATAAGTGCCAATTTTGTATGTTCCCTAATTAATTTAAATTTAACAAATAATTATTTGCTAAATCATGCACTTCCTTGCTTATTGATATTGTGAATAGATGTGTGAAATATATATTTTATTCACTACCCACAATTGTACAAATAATTTAATCCATAGATATTCTGTGGTTGTCCATTACCATGGCAGTCTGCATCCATATTGGTTCACATGTTTGGGCCCAGGATTTGGGGTGACACAGGTGATGTCTGGCTGCCATTTAAATTGAAGGATCAGTGTTCCCTTTTGCCATTTGAATATGAACAATAATTGCTATAAAGATCCCAAGGACAACAAAACAGCTTTTCAGGGGTACTAGCTCCTGTTAGTATTGGAGAAATAATTTCAGCTCCAAAGGTTTCCCTTGACTGTCTGAGATTTTTTAGAAATTCTCTCAACTGCTCATTCATTTACTTAGTGTTTTTAAAGATACTAAAGCTGTATGGAAATGCTTATTAAATTAAGTAACACTGATAGTAGGAGAATTCAGTTTTAAGATTTTTAATAAATAAGAATGTATTTGACATACTTCATTCAGTATGATACTAGTTAAGATATCTAAGGATGTAATTCTCAGTTATATTTTTTCTTTTTTTTTTTCCTCCTAAGACTTCTCTACTCTTAACCAGCAGCTACAAGAATTGAAACCTTGGTAATACTTTTTTGTAATTTTTATACAGGGAGAAAACAGAGTGCTATTTGTTTGTTTGTTTAATAAAAATAAGAAGGGCCACAGCAATTAGTTCAGCTTAGACCACTTTCCTTCACAGCAAGACAATTTTAAAGTGTCTGAATCAGTTTATTTTAGTAAAGGTCAGATGAAGAGAGACCAGATCAACAGTGCAATCTGACTGTGAAAAGTCTAAACCTAGTTTAAGCAGACAGTACTTGGTAACCCCACAACAGGTTGCTGTTTTCTGTTACTCTACTCACATATCTCCTGTAAAGGAGAGCAAATACCCTTAAATCTTGATAATATTTGGCTCCTTTTCTTTCCCCTTTCTGTGTTTTTTTTACATTTCCATTTTGGTTGCATTAGCTTGTACTTGATGCACTTGAAGGGCTTCTTTCTGCTGAACTTGGTCAACAAGACATTTGAGATTGTGGTAGACTTTTGTTTGAGTGCATTTTGCCGATCGTATTTTGCTATTTATTCTACTCTAGAAGTAAATGCAGACATGGCTCCCTGAAATCACTGTTTGGCAGCAAGGGCTAATGACATGACCAGCCTCCCAACCAAGTCTTCTGAGCATCTCCTTGCTGATGGCTGATGCAGACCCGTGAGTTAGAAAAGAGCTGTGTTCGTTGTGAGAAGGGTTTGACTGAAGGTTGGCTTCTAGAACTGGGAACTCAAATGGGCAGCGTGCTGCCTGCTGCTTTCACAAATCCCAAGGTGTTATATCACAGACCATAAATGTGGCCATCGACTGTACATCATGATTATGTCATATAAGTGCAGCTGGAAGAACATTTTTCTGCCATTAAACCAAACAGCTCAACTCTTTCAGACAGCAGCACACACATAACAGTTGCAGACCGTTCATCTGTCTAGTTTTTGATATACTGTGAACAGAAATGCTGGAATTTATGCACATGGCCACGCTGCTGACAGATTCCTCAGGATACTTTGAAGAAATCTGACAGCTCCAATTTAAGTTTACTAATGTGATAAAGTGTTTTTAAAAGGGTATAACCATTTTATATGGGAAGCTGCAGTCTTGCTAGTGAAAGTGTTCGGCTTTACAAAAGCATAAAGAAAACAAATGCCCCTCCATAAAATAATGTGGCTTTATGGTAGTATCATTAGAGAAATTTATATAGTTAAATCTGCAGAAGGGAGTAAAGGATTCCATAGGCCATTGGATTTCTGGGGCAAAATCTTGAAAGATAATAAATGTTTTAACAGAAGTAAGGTTAAATTGTAAGATTAAAAACCCAAAACAACATCACTTCTAGCTTTTTTTTTTTTATTTTATCCTCTAAATTAGACTTCATTCTTTATGGAAATACCTTTGCAAAAGTCAGATCTAATTGTTTCGTCTTTTTAAATAATACTCCTTCATTGATATGAAAGTTTGGACCAATTTCCCTAATGCTTTTAACCTAGCATGGTTGAAACAGATTTTCAACTTGAGCTTGTGAAAAACTGAATTGCTGTTCAGGATAATTACTTGTTTTCTGCTGTACTATACTGCATAATGTTCTTTCTGCAGTAAAATCACATCTTAGAGTGAGAACACTTAAATAACAATTACTTTGACTTTATAACCATCAAAGGAAGGTAAGCACCTTGTTGTTCCCCACTTCAGACTTGCGCAGTGAAGATAATCAATTGGTTTGATTGTGTCAGGGGTAAATTTGCAACAATAAAGACAGTGGAATAAATTTCTGCTGTCTGCATTGAGTCAAAGGTTCCTCCTACCATCACTCTTGTTCACAGGGAATATCTGAAGTGACAGTGGAGGAGATATTAAAATGTATTGCCAGTGGCTGATGGTAATTATCCAGGAGGGGAAAGGAATTTAGGGATGAAATAGCTCTGCCTTGTACCAGTTGATGAAATCTGATGTGGCACCAGAGCGCTAGAAAGTGTGCAATATGCCTCAGAATTGGAGGGGAAGGAGAGGGAAGATGTGTGATCTGTGAAACTACCCAGTAAGCCCAAGATTCATAACTAATCATTAGAAAAAAATTTAAACAATAAAAATAATAAATGTATATTGAGGGGTTTCTGAATATCGGAAATATGTCAGAGATGTTTTTGAGGGACCAACTAATATTTGAAAGAGAAGGATTTGTTTGATAATCTGTCTGGATTTTCTGGTGGTCCTACTTTGCTTCTTCTACAGCTGCTTTGTGTGTTTCACTGTTGGTACATGAGTCTGTGGATGCCAAACATTTGCAATGGTTTAAAAATGGATGAAGAAATTCATGGAAGAAAAGTACACTTATGCTTTTAAACATAAAGCTGCCACCCTTGTTTTGAAAAGTACTGAACTGTGAATTGGTGGGAGATAGCAGTGTAGAAAAACTGTAGGGCAAAAAGTGTGGAACAGAGATTTACTTTTCTATTGTTTCTCTCAGAATCTATTCCTCTCCTGTCATGGAGAAACGACATTGATGTGAACCCTCTGTCATCACTAGTGTGGTTAATCATATGAATATCAAAAAAGCATAAAATTGCAAAAGCCCTGTTAAGCATCTGCATCATGCTCTGGCCAGTGCTTCATGTGACCATATTATTTTAAAAAAATATTAAATGATAAATTCACCCAGTATATTTTAAAGTTTAATATTGTTCTCTGAATAGATTACTATTGGATATTTGCTTTTCTATAACTGAATATTCTTAATTAAAAACTGATTCAGTAGTATGATACATGTATCACACAGTAAATGATCCTGTTCAGAAGGAGATGTACAAGAATATATCTGGATACTCCTGGAATGATTCAACATACTTTCTCAACCTTCAAATGGAATTCCCTTATAGCTTTTTCATGTGATGTTTGCTGTATATTGTCTTTGTTAAGTGATGGATTCAATGGATGAACATGGTATTGGGAGCTAAAATTTCTCATCACTTTCTAAATCTTCTCATTTCTTTCAGCAGATAGGTGTGGATACACTCTTCTCTGTCAATGTGACACCCATCTCTCCTGGTTACTCATTCCTCTGTTGCCTCTTACAGCACACCCATCATTTTCGCTTAAGCCTAGCTCAGAATTTAGCATCTCAGTACAATTTTGATGGAATCAAAGTGCAGGGGAATAACCCTGAGTCTGTCACTGTGTGAGCTGCAAACCCTGGAAGTCCAGCTCTTTTCACGAGTGGAGTTCAGGTCCCTGGTGTTTTACTGCCATGAGAAGCCAGAGGTGGCTCAGGCTCAGCTGAGCTGAAGGTCCTGGCCTGTGCCTGGTGCCAGAGGCCACGTGGATCATGCAGCTGCACTCACTGCTCAACCTCCAGAGCAAATACTGTAGCAGGTGTATTTAGCACATGTCTAACGTGTACTGACAGTGCTGCAAAGCTGTGGCTGCTACAGCTGTTACAAATTATTATTTGTATTATTGTATATATTGTATTATTTGTACATTTGTTATTCCTGTATACCTGTGGGTAAGGGATAAGAGCATCTGTCCAGGCAATGTAATACCAGGATCATAGGACTGCTTTAACTAGAGGGACTCCAAGCCAGAGCTTGTGATCTTCAGAAAAATCTCCATTCCCCTAGGAGGATTTCTACTTTCTACTCAGTGATCAGTAGATATAAAGGTACTTGTGAAAGGCAGGACCAAATTCAGGATTTTGCCTTCCCAGATGATTCATGGCAGAGGAGATGTAGAGACAGGTCCTGCCACTGCCCCTTCTTGCCTCTCTAACTCTCTTCTTGCTGACCCAATGAACAAGTATTAAAGTCTGTCCTTGTCCAGTTTGGCTTTAAGCTGGTAGGTGTCATGCTCTTTAACCTAGTGTGTGGCTGATCATATAGTGCAGTGTAAAAAAGTAAAAAAACCCTAAAACTACCTGTGTCACTTATGCCCATACAAAGTGAAACACTCAATTTGGGGGGAAGCTGATAATTCCAGTCTTCTTTCAGTATCAAGCTGCAGGTTTTTGCTGAGTGTACAGTCTCTAGGAGGAGGTGGCATTTTTCACCATTTTATGCCATTTACATTAGGTGCACTCTTGATCCTCTGCCCTTTTCAGTGTACCAACAAGGACTGATTTCCACTCTATATGCCTCAGTCTTTACATTCAGAATAGGGAGTGGATTAGAAAAAGAAATAATAATAACAATAATTAAAAAGGACCAAAAACTTAACACAGACACAAGATAAACCAAATATATGCAAGTTTACCTTTTTTACCCCTGCAATCAATATGTCTGTGCTGGCATGATAGGTGAGAGTGTCTTTTCATCATACTCCTGCTTACAGGCATGGCTCAGGAAGTGAAGCCCTGTCAGGGCGGTTGGTTAGACAAACTTTTATGCATCTAAAAGCAGGGTTGTTTACTCTGATTTGGCAAGTAGGAGTCTTGACTTCCCTTGTGGATGTGACCAGAGGAGCGTGTTGATAATTATGCTGAAATTCAATACAGGTTTTCATCCCCTTCTGCATTTCTAGCCTTTTCTCTTCTGCATTCCCAAGCCTTTTCTATAAGGAAACTAAATTCAGCTGTGGAAGTTTTAGAAGTAATTACATTGAAAATGCCATGTAGTGGGAAGAAGATTTGAAAACATGGTTCAATATTTTGTTTTAAATGGATTTATAATTACATATGGGAATTCTTTGCTTCCACAGTCCTGAATGGGACAGGAGGAGAAGAATGACAGCATGCGTGGGAGTATTGATTTTAAATAACTAGACTATTAAATGATAGCAAAAAATGTATCACTCAGTAGATACCTCTAAGGATGAAATCACTTTCATCTGTCACTGTGGAATGGAAATAAGTTTTAGACTTTAGCTTTTGATATAGATTTTATGGACTTTTTTGCCTGTATAATTGGATTAGAATTGCTGCACTTGTAACCTTTTTACTGACTACTCATTCAAGTATTGGCACACGTATGTGCTTTATCAGTATCACCCTTGTGGCTCAAAGGCTTGGTCTACAAATGAGTATCTGTCTCTCAATTACTGCAAACTTCTAGAAAACATATAATTTATAATAATATTGATTTTCATTCTTTTTTTTTCCTAACTTGAATTTAGCAACATCTCTTGGGGCTGACAGTGCTGGCTGTAGCAAAAGCCCTTTGTTTGAGTTCAGATGGAACCATAGTTCAAAGAGTCTCCCTGGATGATACTTTATTCATGTTAATCTCTCTGCAAAGTGTTTTATGACTGTTAGTGCAGTTGAGAGGCATTAGGTTGCCTGTAAGAGCTGTATCCAGTGAAAAGTGCAGAAATGTACTTAACAAAACTGCTTTCAAATTTATGTTGAATTAATATAATTAATACACAAGAGGTTGAAAAAAGTGGTTATGATATTGTAAGGTATTGGCTTTTCAAATTTAATTTTTTTTAATGTGAAAGCAGGAAAATGCATTTGGGAAGTGATTTTATTAAGGACAATTTCTAATACTTTTTTTTCCTTTATTATTTGAAAATAAAGGAAACTTGTTTGAGAATCTATTTGTTCAACTTCTAAATCTCTCTAATTTAGAGATTCAATAATTCATGATTAGGAATAGCATCACACAGATACAAAGCCCATTGGAACTGGAGAGCAGACACATATTTCATCTGGAAATATCATGACAGATAGTCTGAATTTTCATGTGGGTACAGGATGTATTTGAGTTGGTAAACAAGCAGTTTCCAAAGGCAAATGCAAACCTTTTACCCAAAAGGCTTAACTGATATCAGAGTAATGTTGATCCAGAGGTGGCCTTCATGATCTCAGAGTAATTTCTTTAATCTCTATACACAACATGTAATAATAATAATAATCTGATTTTTTTTTGGTGTGCAGAAAACCATATAACTGTACTGTATTACACTCAGCAGGACTTAGATTATGTACAATGCCCACAGTATGAAGCTGTTAACTTAAAGAACAATTTTTATTCTGACTTTTTTATTCTAATTTTATTATTATCTTATTCTAATTTTAAATAAAACCTGCTTCCCAGCCATAGGGGTTTTTTTTTATATTTTGCTGAAAATACCTGGGCTCAGCTGGGGAAACCATATCCATATGAAAAGTCCTGTTAACATCAACGTTTGGGGCTAATTGTGCTACAGAATAACTGAACAGTGGTACAGACTGTTCCTCAGGGCGTTCTTTAGGGGTGGGGAGCTCTCTTTGATTTTCTCCTCTTCACTCCCTCCTCTGCTGTTTCCAGTAGCTTTTGATGGTTGGTTGGGTTGGTTTGGTTTGGGGTGGGGGGGATGGTTTTCAGCCTTCCTTTAAACTCTAAATATGTTTCCTTTTTGTACAAATGGAACTTTACACACATGAATAATCTTTTTTAATTCAGTGGGGACTACTTGTGATTTTAAACTGCAGATAACCCTCATTCTCTGGGGCAGGGATTACTTCTCATGAAGTGCAGAGCATATTGTCAGCACTCAAAACAAGTAAACTACAGATAAAATATGAGGGTTAATTGATTAGTATGCAGAAAAGTAACTTTTTTTTTTAATGAAAGACAGCACTGGTTTCTCCCTTATGCTTGAATCCTCAAAACAGGCTAAATAAACTTGTCTTAAACTTTCCAACGTATTTTCTTTTGGAAGGAAGACCAGGCAGGCTAAAGGTCTTACCAGGTGTATGCTTTGAGGAGGTATATATGATGGAAAAGACCCAGTTAGAAGTAAAACAGATGCTATTCCAACTTGACCTTTAACATCCATCACCAGATGATGCTCTGTGAACAGCTCCAGTGGTTTTCACTTTAAAAATCTTGGTTTCCCCTGGTACCTGGCATGCTGAGGCTCTCTGCAGTCCACATTCTCCTTCTGGCTGATCCGTTTCTGATAAAACAGGCTTTGGATAGAAATACGCTGGCAGAAATTCTGGTGGTGGTGCTTGAGATTTGTATTCACAATGGGGAAATTCAGGTTGTGCTTTTTTAGTGGAGAGCAGAGGTCATTCACCTGGGAAATGTGGATGAAGTGTGGCTGCATTTGTCCTTTCTGTCTGTTTATCAGCATTTCTAAGGTGTGCATCTCTCACAGGAATCCATACATGCTGCGCACAAACCAGGAATGACCTCTCACTGAATCAAAGGCAGGCTATCTCAAAATAATCACAATCTTTATACCCTAAAAATGCTTTTTTGAAACAAGTCAGGCAATAAACAGATGTTTTCTGGATCCTGCTGTGTTGTTGTTGATCAGGTGGAGCTTCAGGGCTGTGAACTTTCAGCTGCTGCTTTGGGACTCTGTGGACACAAACTTGCTTGGATTTCTTACAGCGTGTGGTGACAGTGGGAACAAGCACCGCCAACCTCTCTTTTCCTCTCCTTCCTGGTAGCATTCCTAGCTTGTATACAACTGCAAACTTGGCAGTACTGGCTGAAGAAACTCCGGTTAATAATTTAGGACATTCATGGGATTTTTTTAAATCTTTCTCTTAAGTTTGTTTTCAGGTTACAGAAGGTTGCAGCAAGAGGCAGATTGGGAGTTCGGCAGCAGATGATGCCTGCTGCAAAGGGGGCTTAGGACATTAAATGGGGATAAAGAGAAAAATAAGCTGCAAGTCCCTTTTGAAAGCTTTTGAAGCCATAATCCATCTCTGCTGTAGGTTTTTGTGGTGTTTATAAACCCACGTCAAGGCAGCTTTTTCAGCTTTGGATACTGGTGATGGCATAAGGCTAAATTAAAAAAAGTGTGAAGTTGTAGTAACTCTACTAGCAGAAAAAGTTGAAGCCACAGGGGTGAACAACAGCTAACATATCAAAGTGCAAAGTATGTTTTATCTCAGTTCTCAGTCCTTTTGTAAGATATTAATGGTTTATTTGAAATGCAAATGAGAAAGGATAAAATTTTATTGCAAAACCATATTCCACATCAAACTTTGATGTCTCATTATACAGAAAACGCTTCTAAATTTTTTCATAGTTTTTAAAATCAGCTCAACATATTCTTAAAGGGCCTGCATTTAAGATAAAAGATTTGGTAAGCAAACAGCAGTTGCTGTTTTAATGTGCATTGCTATTCTCCAAAGCATCAAGCAGGGGAATCATTAAGTCTCCTTTGTTTAAATCGAGTTGAAGGAGAGGGCGGAAGGTGAGTAAAGACATTGTGGTAATTTTCTCAGAGACTATTTTATACAGCCCTTTTGTACCACCTGACTGGGAATCAATAGTACTTTATTGGAAAACAAGCAAGCAAAATGAAAACCCGGGACAGCTCTTGAGCACAGCTGCTGTCATTGCCATTAGGAAACAAAATCTTCCTCTAGCTTTCAACATTTGCACAAAAGGACAATGATGCTGTTGGAGTTTAACTTTTACTTCTTTTCAGGACCTTTCTAAGATGTTGGTTTGGGTTTTTGTTGCTTTTTTTTTTCTTTTTTTAACAGAAAGTTTTGTGTGCTATTTTTGTGGAATATAAATCCTGTATTCTTGTATGTGCTGTACCAATAGAGTAACTTCTACTGGCAAAGATTGCTTTTGTTTGTTTTTTGTTTTTTGTTTTTTTTTTTTTTAAGACAGCTCCATGTTCTCACTTTCTTCCTTCACTTCCATCCCCAACTTCACTTCTCTACAAAGACATAAATAGGAATGAAATTTCAAAGAAGTGGAGAAGGGAATTCTTAACTGATATTGTCTCAGAGAAACTCTTGATCGTTTTCGTTGGCACGTTCAGTGTCTTACTTGTGTGCCCTCCTGAAGTCTGACCATGGAACCAACTCAACAAAGTAGCAGGGAATCCAACTCTGTAATTCAAGCTGGAAGTTGTCAGATCGATCAAATTCAATTTTTTTCCTAAGAAAAGAAAGAGAAATGGTTTGACAATTCTTCAGAAAAATGTGACGAAGCTGTGAGAGTTATGAATGGCGCAACATCAATTTTGAAATAAAAAAAGATAAACATTGTTGACCCATTCTGGTGGTCCTCTATTTCTTTGATTTGGTAATGATCACTTTACAAAACTGGCTTCAGGCCTGGGAAGAAAATCTCCTAAAATTGTTATTGTTATTTTTTCTTTCTTAGGCTTTTTTGTTACCTTTTTTTTTTAATGTATTCAAAAATACAAATGAATAGAACTGTAAAAATTAAAGACGCTTAACTGGGTAGGATTCCTCAGGCCAAAGGTGTAGATGTCAATATCTCAGTTAATTGTTTTTGGTAGAAGAAGCTGCATTTTTAGGATATAGTTCAATACATAGAATGCATGTCTGAATTTGTGCCTTAAAGTGCCTGTTTCTCTTCATTATGTAGAGAAGCTTGGATAACTATTTCAGATCACATTCATGCAGATGTTTAAATGTAGAAAATAATTTTATGCTCTAACTTGACAGCATCCAGTCAAAAATAGATCTTGGCATCAATGTACACTGCTACATTCAGGCTTCTATGTGCAACAGCTGCCAAGGAATAAAAAAATGTTCAAAAGTTGTGACAATGAGGGAGGGGAAAATGCTGAGAACACTACTATGACTATGATTTTATTAAAAATCCAAGAAAAATTGGTGCTTTGCCCTCACCTGAGATTCTGTGTTTGGATCAAATTGCTACGTCAGAAAGACACTGGAGAGAGAGAGAGACAGAGAGTGGTTTAGAGAGAAGATGAGGATTAGGTGTTTATGGAGAAAATAAATCATATGAAGAGCCTGAAAGGCCTTAGACTATTTAAGGAGAAATGAATAAGAGTGAAACAGTAAAATTAGCCAAAGAAGTGATTACAGTAGGGAAAATAGGATGTGAATTTGTATCTTATTTTTAAAGCTTGAATAGAAGAACAAGGAAACTCTGATTGAAACTGGAAGGGGGAAATAAAAAATCTATGGAAGAAAAGATTTATTCACACATTGTATAATTAATCTGTGCAGTCATTTCCTTAAGAAGGCATTGAGGCTAGTGTTTTACCAGCCTTGGAAAAAATAACTGGAAACATATATATGGGAACAAGTGAAGCATCTTCAGCTATGATAATGTGCAATATCCCCCCTCAAAAACAAGAGTAGCTTTGAGTGTTTTAAAAGTAATTTCAGAACTCCTGGACCAGCATGGCTTTGGGATGATTTCAGATTTCACCACTTTTGAGCCAAGTATAAAGTAAATGGTTGTGAGGAACTTTTTTTCAAAAGTTAATTTGTTTATGCAAAATAGATGTACTATTTGAAACCATGAGATTGGATCTTGCTTGGTTATCATCTGCTCTCATTTATTCAACGTTATGCAAAATCCATTGTGGCCCTCTGTCAGAATGAAGGCGTATTTTTGTTTGTGATATATTAAGAGCAAAATACCAGTGATATTTCAAAAAGAGTGGGCTAAATCAGTTTCAGTATATTGTCTGCCTGGGAGATGAGCTCAAAGGAATCTCAAAGCAATTCAAGCAGGTTGCAGCCTTTAAATGCTAATTGGGTTTGTCTGCAATGTTACTGATAGAGCCTCTAAGGAAGAGAATGAGAATTCATTATTCTTATACGAATAACCAAAGGAAGAGGAAGTGAATTAAAGGGAGATGTTATTTTTCTTCCTGAATTCCAGATCTATCAAACCAATTGCACTCACTTCAATCTTGTGTCTAGTGGCCAGTGTAATGTTTTAGATTTATTTCTGTTTATAGGTCATTAAATATCTGTTGCAAATATCAATGAGGTTTTTTTTTTTTTTTTTACTTAAGCAGCTAGCAAATATTCGAGCTCCTGTTATTGCTCCAGCTGTGGGATGAAATGTAGCAATGCAGTCTGCTTCTGTGCCAGCTTTGGTCTGTTAAACTGGGTTTAGAATAGATATTAGGGGGAAAATCATGGAAAGAATTATAAAGCATTGGAACAGACTGTCCAGGGGAAGTGTTGGAGTCACCATTCCTGAAAGTGCTAATGCAACATGTGGAAATGCCACTTGATAATCTATTTAATAGTGAATAGTGGTGGTGCTACGTTGATGCCTGGACTTGATGTTCTGAAAGGTCTTTTCCAACCTCAGCAATTCAGTGATTCTATGATGGTATGAAGTGCTATTTCTCTGAGTTAAAAACTAAGTTTTCTGAAAGCCCAAGGATCATTTTAGGTAGGACATGCAATTGAGTGGCTCCTTGAACCCTTTGAAGTTTCTCTGTGCTTTTTGTTTTGACCAAGGAGATCTGGAATTCCGGTCCTTGCCTCATTGCCCCCTCCTCTTGGTGGCATTGCATTCTGTTTTATGATTCCCTGATTCTCACTTCAGCTGGGATGGGGTTTGGGCTGTAGAGGATTGGTGTGAAGGGAGAGCAGGGCAGCTGTCTGCATTCATTTTGTGGTTCATGGGGAAAAAGAATGCGGAGACTGTTTCCAGATGGGTATGACAAATATGTATGAGGTAGAACTCTGATTAGAGGTGGTGGGAAGCAGCAAGAAAGGAACTGCCTGGAACTAAACCATGGGGTTTTTTTGTTTCCTAATCAGGAATGACATTCTGGCTGTGTGCGTGTCTCTCCCCTATCTCAGAACAGTTTACTGTTGTCCAACCCTTAACATTGTTGCCAACCAAAAATTTCCAAGAAGCTCCTTCTGCTGTGAGTGTCAAATTGGGTTAGAATGGGACTTAGAATGAGCAAGAGGAAGTTTAAAGCTAGGAGCCATGGGCCATATTCATTAGTGCATACCAGCTGCTCTGTTTTGATGTGAAGGGTATAAAAACATCATCAAATCAGGAGATTAAGCTGTTTATGGCTGCTTTCTCTTACTTTCAAAGAGACTTCCATACTGGTGAATCCCTTTAATTTTGAGACTGGTTTGAAAAAAGGCCATTCATCTTTTAGAGTTATTTTGTTAAACCCTGGGAAAATGGATGTCCTTGAGAGGACTATTATTTTTCACAGACTTTCAGTAAAATCTGGAGAGCACCTGTGTTGGATACTGTATATGTGTACCATGGGTAACTGCCCCCAAGCATCTTAGGAACCGTTTGTTGAAATTAATTTTGTCCCCCCATCCCCTGATTAAAGTAATGATCTTTCTATTCACTTACTTTTTTCATAAAACAGATCTAAAACAGAGACGTTGCAAATTATCAGATACTCACTGATGAAGTGTGTTAACTTTTTTTAGCATTCTTTTTTTTTACTATGGCATTGGAATAAGCAATATAATTATGCTCTCCTAAACTAACCCAAAGAGGATTTTCTTGTGGCTGGGCAAAATTTAGTGACCTTCCAGGGCACTGTGAACCAGAGCCCATAGGTATTTCTTGGCACACTCTCTTATTCTTAAATTTAAAACAGAAGAAGTAGAACAAAAGTTGTAGTAGCAGATTGTTTTTGCCTGAAATGATTCTGGTTTCCTCCTTGTCACAGCCCCTCCCAGCTGCTTTTCTGGGGTCTCTCCAGCAATTCTGTCCATATTTCTTTCTTGTATGTTTTCATACTGTTGATAAAAGGTATAATGGTGCCTTCCATTGAAAATCCATCCAGCACAATAGCTCTTTATCTCTGTGCATTACAAACCTGTCATTTGGGGCCTTGCGTTAAATTCCTTAAATTCTTCTGTGGGGTGGATGCACAGCAAATAAAGCCTGGATTTGCAAGGGTCCTGAAGAGGTCTTGTTTCTTAGGACTTCCATGGGTTGTAATGCTGGTTATCTCCTCTGAAAATCAGTCCTTGTCTTTTCAGGCCATATTGCATGCGTGTTAAACTTAGTGGGAGTTGCTGCTTGAAGTTTTCCAACTTTCCTGCCTCCAGATGAATATTTTATAAGATAATAATAATAATAATAATAATAATAATAATAATAATAATAATAATAATAATAATAATAATAATAATATTCTCTTAACTTATCCATTCTCACAGCAGTATGCATTTAATGTAATTTTGTCTATTATGCCATTATTAAGTGAAGACTGATAATTTAAGTTAACACAATGCAAAAAAACTTAAGTATTTCTGCATTCACATCCCAAGTGATGGATATTTAAATATAATTGCTGTGTAAGATGTGATATTTATTTTGTAGCTGATAGATGAAAGAGAAGTGGATACACATTTAAACTGAACTTGGTTTGTGCAAGCATTGAGCACAAACAGCCAGGTTCGTCGCAGCTCTTTGTGTTACAGTTTCTGAGGAGAAAGTGTGCTTAGATGAAGGAGGAGAGAAAGAGGGTTATAGGGTAGGGTTACAACTCTCTGTGAAACCAGACTCTCTAACTAATGAGGGTACTTGACCAGGTTTTTCCTGTACTAAAGTATAGGTGCATATTAATAGCAGATCAATTCTGTCTAACAGGCAATCAGAAGTCATCTACAATCAGTACGTGAGTGTGCTTGTATGTATATAAATCTGTAAAATATTTAAAATTTACATCTGTAGCAGAAGAAATGTTCCAGAATGAAGATGTATGACACATATATTTATAAATGAAAGTTGAGTTGAAATGAAATAAAAGAATGACCCCATGTAGTAACCTGTGCTTTGCCATCGGTGTGCTGAGAGGAAAATGTGCTGTGGCAAATGTTGAGAATTAGGAGATGATGAGCAGCTGGTTATCTGAAATTGTTGGTGTCCCTCTGTATCCCAGTGGCTGGCAGGCCCTGGGGCTGGGCTGCTCAGCCTGTACAGCCAGCAGAGCATCTGCCTCTCTCTTTTCAAATGCTTGCTGCTAATTGCTGTTGAACTGAACCCTGGCACTGAGATTTTCAGAGGGTTTTTGGGGCCACTTAATATTGAAGCTTTTGGATACTCTCTGCCTGCTTCATGTTTTAGGGTTCCTTTGGTCCAGCCGCTGGACTTACAGAGCCCACAAAATGCATTTTTTTTTTCTTTTTGATGCTATTTTAAAATGTTGATGATATTAATGAAAATTCAATGAGAAAGCAGAATATTACTGTATTTTCTTAGTGCCCAGTGTGCCAAGTGCAAATCTCTTTTAAAGTGAACTTAAGGTAAAATGAAACATATTTCTGCTGTCACCAGTGGAGTACCAGTGATTGTAGCTCTAAACTTGTATTAATTTCCTTTAAAAAATAGCAACAACAATATATTTTTTTTAATAATTCATCTTGGGGATGAAAGTATCATAAAAACCCTCTGCTTTCTTTAATAGTTGAGTCTCAAGAATCAGCAGAAATAATTATAGTTATGTTCATGGTGGCATTAATGAAAATTTCAAAATTATTGTTTATTCTCTTTGAAATGGATGACCAAAGCTTTCCTTTACCACCTTTGGCTTTATCTGCAAGGGAGATATTTTTTTTCATTGGTTTCCAAAGGGAGACATCACAAACTGGCAACATTAGGAGAGAGGTTCATTAAATGAGAGTATGATGGTGTTTCAAGGCATTCAAAATTAGCTGTGCACACATAAAGTGACTATCTGCTCTCTGTTATGAACCATATACTGCAATTAATTGTGTGGCCTTTGAGAATATTTTCAGCCATCTGGATGTCTAGAAAATGGTGGAAGAGTAACCTGAATATATCTTCAGGTTAAAAAAAAAAGTAAAATTTATCTTCATATCAATTAGGGCTTTAACATCTGTTTCTAGAACTAATAGTCCATAAACATTGGCATTCTCAATATCAGATGTTAAAGGTTGGAACATTTCTGGGTTGTTGTTGGCAGTATAAATATTATGCATCCTGTTCTAAAACAAATGTCTAAGATGACTGGTAAAAGTTGCCCTTTCAAGGTGTCTGCCTCTGTGCTACAACATTAGAGAGAAAGGAGGGGTTTTTGTCTTTCTAGATTGCTGGGGTGAAATCAGATTAGTTCCAATGTAACTACCAATTTTCAGTTTATTAAAAAAAAAAAAAAAGAAAAGAAATAAAAGGTAGTATGAAGTGGCAATGGCTGTCTCATAGAAGGTGTAAGTCAAGCAGAAATCTTTTAAATCACCCTGACATTGGAATTACTGCTGCAGAGGGAAGGGGCAGAGGAAAAGGTGTTTGGAAGTAGTTAAATTAGACAAACAATTGCAACTGGAATGCTCCATTCTTAGGGATGTTTGGATTCTTTTGCTATTCCATGTAGGTCTGGACCACAGTGAGCCATGCAGGAGGGACTATCTTGTCTGTTTAAGCTGAATCAGTTTTTAGAATGATTTTTTTACAGCTCCTCAAGTGTAGATGCTGATGATTCTGTGCTGCAGGGGTAATTACTATTTTCTCACCTTAAGAGAATTTTCTCTAAATAAATTAGAACACTTCTCTATCCATGCTTCTTTCTCAGTGATCTACCATATCCCCAGTGTATTTGAATTGTTTATTAACCAGATGCTACCTAGATTAGAAAGGAAAGGGTAATCTACCATACAACATGACCCAGTATGCCTTAAAAATGAACTAAACTCGTTCCAAACCATGGCAAACAACATAGGCTTGTCCCCTGGGCTTTGCATGGAAAATTTCACACACAGAGCTTATAAATGTCACCTCTGTGTCCCTGTGCAGTTTGTACACATGCTAGCTTGTATAACGAGGTGGCTTGTCAATCTTGGACAAAGTTGAGATAATGTTGTAGGGACAAACTGCAGCTATTTCTTTCCCTTTTTTTTTTTTTTTTAAATTCTTATCATAGCATTCATGGGGAGTCAAATAAATGGTTCAATAGAAATTCTGGACTAAGATCTGGCTCCCTTCTGCATAGATCTCATATATGTTTAAGATTTCATAAACCTTTAAGGTCATGTGAATAAAACTGCAGACCCAGATTAAGGTTTTAAAAGAAATTAAGGGACCAGAGGAAGCAGGCAGACTTCTTGTAGAATTTGCATAAATGTTAAAGCAACTTTGTGATTAAAACCAAAGTTTAGCTAAACCACTGCTGGAGCTCATTTTAAGCACATATTTGTATTTGAGTGCTTTCAGTATCTTCATAAATCTGACTACAAGAGCTAAAACCTGCAATAGATGTATAATTTTGGGGATTTCTATATTAAATTATTTTCATTTGCAGTCATTACATAATGATTTTCATTACAGGTGCATGCAAACCCTGGGGAATACTTAGGAAAGAATGAGTGCTAGGTCAGGACCCAAGACTCTTCTGAACTCTTCAGAACTCTCAGACATTCACTTGTGTTAGAATTTTAAATTCCTATGGTACCATACGAAGTATTTCAACTTTATGCCACAGAAGCCACAGGAAAAGACCCAGTCCCTGCCTCAGTAATGTGCAACATATCAAAAAAAGGCAAATGAAATATAACTACTGTAGGTTTTGTGTGATGACAGTACTAATAATAACATAGTAGGAACATAATACCGACCCAAGACACCCTCTCGTCATTCCTGTGCCATTTAAAAAACATATGTAGCCTCTGTGCCTGTGTTGTTGTAAAACCCAGCTACAAGCACTGAATTAATTTTTGTTCTTATTGCCCAGTGTTACTCCTAATGTTTCACATATTTCCTTTTATCTTTCCTCCTCTCTCTTACAAAGCATGTACAATGTTGCCATGTTCAAGATCAAACCAACATGATGGAGAGGGTTCAAATTTGGTGAAAAGCATACACTTCCCAACAAAGATAGAAAATCTGATGATAGTTATTATTTTTGAAATTGCTGTATGTATATATCAGAAAGGCTGAACTATTCTGTGATTTTATGAATATTAAGTATTATAAAGCAATGCTTTTCTTCCTGGTGAAGTTCGTGTCAACATGCTTTTGTGATGTTATAAGCTTGTGATTTTTTTCTGTAGAAAACCTAACACATGGGTTTATTTTCAATTTTTTTTATTCACAAAGGTGTTCAATTATTTATGTGCTACTTGGCTTCCCATCATAAAGCTGCTCAATGAACAGATTATTAAGGCTTTTGAGTTTGTGGAACAGAATTCTGTTCAGTTTTTCTGTTCTTTTATCTCAAGCCTCTCTCCTCTCATCTGTTCCTACTACTGCTGCTTCTCCTGTGTGGTGTTCACACCTTCCTGACCACCACTTTCTGTCCTCTGCTATTTCTCCTCTTTTCTGTTTACTAAATTTCTTCTCACCTTAGACAGTCTCATCACAGTTTTCACATTTTATTTTGATTAATGAATTTACATTTTTCATAAAAATACAGAAATTTTCCCCCACAAAAATGGAGAGAGGTAGGAGTAAAATTCTTGTTCTCCATTTAACACAATTCCAGATATTCATTCCCTCTTGACCCCTGTGCTGAGTAGCTGGACATTCAGTTGTATTCTCTCTTTAGAACTGGTGTATCTTTGCTGCTGGTAGTTTTGAGCAAAGTTTCTTTATCCTGTTGGCAAAAATGTGCAGCATGGAATACTTAATAAATTTCTGTATTATTTATTTTCTTTCTGCAGTTTGACAAACTAACCCTCAAGAATTTCCATTGGAGAAATTAAATGTCTTGGAAGGCTCTGCTGACCTCAAAATTAATGAAGTAAAACCATTGATTTTACTGGGGATAGTGCCATGCCAATTAACAAACAAATTACTTTGTTATATAGATAATCTGAGGATGGTGAGAAGATCTGAAAGAAAAACAGAAGTTGGTAATTTCTTTGTCAAATCAGGGTGTACACCAGTACCCACTAATCAGTGCATGAAATATTTCTCCTACTGCAGTACATTGATGCAGACACTGTGTTGAAATATTTATAAATGTCATTTCATTTTTGTTAAAATATGAGCATCAGGAAGGTTCTATTTTTTGGTTGTCTAGAATCTATGTGATATTGATATTTGGAATCTATTTGATTCTAAAATGTACACACTCACTAATGAGAATTCCCTTTTAAATGTGTCAAACACTCTACTATATCTGAGAGTGTGGGAGATAATTTCTATAAGGTCCCAATGTTGGCTTTTATTAGTGATCCATAGAAAAGGTTTGCAGCAACATCACATATTAGCATATGGGTTTGCTTTGGTTTTCCTTGTATTGAGAAAACCCGTAGTTCACAGTTTGATCTAAAACCCATAAATTGTTGACAAGTTTTCACTGCTCTTATGAGAGTAAATTAATCAAGACTAATCTCGTCAGACCAGTGTTACTGGTTAGAATATTTTCTGTGTGATGGTTTGTTGGGTTTTTTCCCCAAAGACATTTGCAAAACAAGACTGGCTACCTGGAACTGGGAGCAGATTTCTCAGCAGTCACAGAATGGTGAAAGTTGAGCTAAAGGTAGGGAAAAGGAATCTACAGCAATGGTTTGACAATGTAATATATTGAACAGAATTGAATAATGTGAGAGGAGAGACATGACAAAACAGTGCCTACAAAATGCAGGTGCAGGATAGAAAGGTGCCTCAGAGGAAAGCTGAGTGTGAACCAGGCTAAACCAGTGCCATCTCCTAATCCAGAAGCTCTGAAATTGCTGACTTGAAACTTTGTTTAATAAGATAGTTATTTTACTAAATAAGCCTGTTATTTAAGTGAGAGTTTAGTTGGGTTAAGCATGTATACAGTTGAGATTTATAACAAATTAATGAGATCAATTTGAAATTGATTCAAGTTAAACCACTTCATTTTCTCATGAAGATTGAATTTCAGATAGGTCAACCACTGGAACAAAGGATTAGGACATGATTTTTACACAAAGAGAATATCCAGATAGTCGGCAGTTAGGAAAATCAAGCTTCATATTGGTGGTTAAATCAAAGGTACAAACTTTGTTCTCCTTTTCTCTCTGCATCTTAGTGACTTGCCCAGGGTCATTCTGTGAGTCAATGTCTGAGCTGGAAATAAAACTGAAGAATTATTACTCCCAGTCACAGGCACTAACCACAAGACAATCTTTCTCCTCATTTCCCTTTTAATGGACTACACTTGCATTGAGCATTCCACACCAGTCAACAGGGGAAAATTATTGGCTATAGTTAGACAAGTATACTAAAGAGTACCTTGGAGTTTATGGATGAAAAGAACTATAAAAATGCTCAGTTTTATTATTATTATTTACTGTTTGCAAACATGGATATACAATAAAAGTTTACAGATAAATGAGGCACAGTGCAGGACTTAAGTTTCCCATTATTTCTCTTTGTTCTGAAAGCAATATGCATTAAATATTTAGTTGAAAGAAGTTGTTGCCAAGACTTTTTTTACAATTATTTTTGAAAAAAAAAGTTAAAATATGGAAGAAATCATTATGAAAAATGATCCTATATTATCCCGTTTCCATTCTTAGCTTCTCCTCTTCCCCTAGTAATTGTTGCATGGTTCTCTGCTATGAATATAAAACAAGTCCTATTAGTGAAATTAAGAATACCTGTAGTCCTGAATAATCTGTGAAGGGTTTTCTTTCATTGCCAGATCATTTTCTTTTGTCTGAATGCCAGTTCAGTTCTCCACACTGAGGTCAGTTCTCCAGTTTGTTAGTTGATTTGCCTTCCTGTTGTTGCCAATCAGTAGGAGTGAGTGGTGCAAATGAGCTGTATTATCAAGTTCCACTCAACATGAGCAACTCATAAAAAGTAATGGCCATGTGGTTTTTTTTGGGCATTCCATTAATTTAAATGTGAATCATATTTGACAGCAAACATTTACAATGTGAGTTGAAATTACTGGGAATGGAGATGAAAAGCTAAGCTTACTGGATTATGAACTGCAGAGTCGTACTGCACAAGTTCAGCAAGGATATCAGGGCATGGCCAGCACGCTGGGCACACACACCATGGGTGAGACAGAAGAGAACTGTCTGCTTGAAGGCATGGTCACATAANAGGAGGTGTGTGATAATGAGGCTTAAGGGCAGCCCTTCATCATTCCCAGGAATTGCAAATGAGTTCCATGAGGAGGGGACCTACCCCCGTGCACTCAGGGTGCTGGTAGAGCACAGAAGTTATTAGAGAAGTGACAGAGAACATCTATTAAGTTGCAAAACAAGGTGGCAGTGGTATAAAATACTTACTGTTGCTTCCAAGGGCCACATGTCCCTGCAGAAGCCAGTGTGTATCTTTTAATTCAGAATCTCAGTACCTTTGTGGAAGCATCTGTGAGTGAGCTCAGGGTGGTAAAAAGGGGAATTAGTGCTGATAATAGATAAGATGCTGGTGCTGCTAAGAAAAGGTAAATAAATTAGCATGAGCAAGCAGTCCAGCAATGCCACTGCAAAAATGAGACAGGTACTGTTGAATGCTCCACTATGCTATTCTTGCAAAATGGGGCCAAAACTTCAGTTTTGTGAAGAACTGTACAAGTGTGTTTCTTGCCTGGAACTATGGGGAGCTTCTTGTCATCCATCATGTCCACCCTGTTTTTTCAACTTAAAGGACTGTCTTCTCTTTCTGTTTGTTTATTTATTTATTACAAAAGGATTAAGAGTATAATCGACCTCAGCTGGCCAAGAAACAGGCATTTTAAAGCCTTCTACTCTTGGGTCATTAGTGTGACTCATATATTTAAGATTTGTTTATTCTTAAATGCTAAATCCCAGTAGAATGAGGAAAAAAGCAAGCCTCAGAACCTAACACAAACTACAGACAACAAGTAGCAGAATCCAATTGCAAATTTCAGGCTTCACTTGACTTGACTACGAATTAATTCTGCATTCTAACTGTGCTCTCTGGTTCATTAACATTCCAGTTTCTTTTGTGTTTTCTGAGCATTACATTTAACTCTAACATATCCCTGTTTCTTTCTGCATAACCTCATTCCACCACAACATTGCAGTAGCAGTCACCAGGCTTATAGAAATGCAGCTTTTTTTCCTCCCTTCTGTTGCCTACCTTCCAATATATTTCTCATCAAAGGAGCAAGGGAGTTTTGCCATCAGCTTCCATAAGGTAGTATTTCACCAATCAAGCATTAAAAATAAGGATAAAGGGTATAAGTACATCAGTTAAAAATAGTTTTTTACCCCGTCCACTCCATTTTTTTAAATTTTATTTTATTTTATTTTATTTGCAAGCCATTTGATTCTTTCTCTTAAAAGTCATTAATGTTGTTATGGTACTCTCTAGTCTCAGTACAGAGACTTAACCTATCAAATAGACACAGGGGGTGGGGGGAATCCTTCAGGATAACAGCAAAACCAAGCTTGTTTTGCAAGATTCACCCTTCCCCCCCCTTAGAAAGGCTTAATTCATAACAAGTAGTCTGAAAATAACATGAAGAATATTTTTAATGTGAAAATGAGTACAGTAAAATTTATTGAATGTGAAACCATCATGCATACTTTAGATATAAAGTATAAATTATGTAAAATGTTGAGCTTTGCTTTGGCAAGCTGATCAACTGGAGTTGTAGAAATCTCCTAATCTCCAGGTGCATGAGGTTTTATGCATCCTTCTAAAGCATTAGATCACAACTGGAAACAGATGAGGATGATCTGTGGCACTTTGTTTAACAAATTCAAGAAAAAAATGCATTTAACATTTGCAGCTATGAGATGAGCACATTTATTTAATAGATTTCTGTTTTTTTCCTTGGACACACGGTGTTCCACAAATGAAATGTTTGTCAGATTGCAGTACAAAGTGTGATCCAGGTTTTGTATGTGGAGAGGGTTTTTTTGGTTATCCCTTAATAAAAGGTAAAGGCTGCAGTGTAATTCTTCCACTGTGCTCCTTCATGCACCTCAGTCACAAATATGGAATAGGAATGTGGTGTGACTTGTGCTTCCTTTGCAAGCTGCTCCATAGCCAAATGTCAGGGGACTCAGACCCGACTTCGGAGCCCTGCTCTGGGCATTTTCTGTTTTCATTGGGTGGCTGTATAATGTACAATGCATTAACTAAGCAGGGTGTGTAAACCAGCTTCTCCCACTTCCCACTGAGTACTCTGAGGCCACAGAAACAGCTCACTCTGCTGCACATACTCTGCTCTCTAATATGCACCCATGAAATGCATCTTCACCAGACTCTCCTGTAGGCTCTGACTTGTACTCCTCCCACTACATTCTAGGTGCTTAATTGAAATGCCCTGAGGTGTTCAGGATCTCACCTCAATAATGAATGGAAAGAGAAGAAGTTGTTCACTGTTGTAATAAGTCAGCTGAGACTCCATTTTCTTCATGCAGAAAAGTCAAATCTTTATTGTATAGGTCATATTTTATGATTTTATCAGAAGGCAGTGTGTCAGATCTACTACACTTAGTTCATTGGTCGGTACATGGTATTTTCCATATCTATCAAACTTCTGTATTTTTAGTTAGTTTAGATACTTTTTCTTCTGATTCTTCTGATTCTGCCCTTGTTTTTCACCTAGGAATAATTTGTTGTGTTAACGAACGCTCACTCCCAAGTTTGCTTTGCCTGAGAACTTGCAAGCTGTTGTTAGCTTAGCTGAAGTAGCAGGGCCTGATCCATATGTTATATAACCTTTCTTTTATAACATCTTTTACCTGTCTGCAACAGTTCAGCAAACATGTTTACAGATAATTTACCCATGGGATGTAAATACACATCTATAAATTCTCCCTCAACCTGGAGAGATATGCAGCTAATTCTCTCCAAATTTAAGAAAGCACTTGGAATTAGATGGAAGAAGACTTGCCTCTCTGAGGTTGAGTTTTCTACCCCAGGAAAGATTCTGACCCCAGCTCTTCCATTCCTGGCTATGTGTGTTCACCTACAGGGCACAGTGTAAGTGGTTCTTCACCCACAATGGGACATGGCTTATAGGTACAAGTCCTGCCTCTGGCACCTGCATCTCAAATGGAGGGAGCCACAAAGCCCTTACTCAAATGCCTCAGCTTCAGGAATGGCAGGAATTTATTGACAACCCTCTTCTCATGCTAGGTTTCTCCTCCTTTCCTCCTTCTTCTCATGTAGGTTTCTCCTTGTTAACTTTGGAGCTTCCTTGGTAGTTCTTTGGTTCATCTTTTGATGCTGGTATTTGTCACAGCCATTTTATAAGTTTCTTATAGGGAAACTTGCTGGACATTTTTCCTTCCATGGGAAAGCTGACTTCTCTGCAGATTTCTATAAAAACAACCCATGTCTGTGTGTGGACTCAAGGACAACAGGTGCATTCCTTTGCCTGTCTCCTGATACAGGAGATGTAGTTTTCTCTTTATAGCCAATGATGTAAAGGTTCTTATCTCTCTAGCTTTGTAAGCGAGAGAGTCTTGCTCTGACATGGTGGAGGAAACATGTAACTCTGAACGTGGGCAACTTAGCCCTAAAACCTTCTGAATAATGGAGCCATTCTAATAAATCATATAAGCCTTCTGATACTGGAGTCAAGGAGCCTCATTCAGCACCCAACACAAGACCCAGAGAAACAAACACCTTTCGACGCACCCACATCGCTTTTAAAACAACAGGTATTTTTAATTATTTATTTTTATGTGGGGATACAGAGATCTTGGTTATCAGAGAAACAAGTGTATGTTACTGCCTCTCTCTCTGAACTGCCTTATGTCACAGCCTTTGCTGTGTTAGGCAGGTTTCTGACACATCCCAGATCCCTTCAGGTTTCTGACACATCCCAGACCCCTCCAGGTCTTTGGCTCCATTAAAGCTGTTCTCTCTCCTACTCTGCAGGGTAATGGGTAATACTCTTTTCACTCCTCCTTCCTGTTTTGGATGAAGGGAGTGTGAGCAGGGCTGATTGCACCCACAGGAGATTACTAAGCACTTCTGGCAGCTTGGTATTAATATACCCATCACAGCATCAAATCCTCATGCTGTGAAAAGGAAATGCATCTTCTTAAAGCGCTTAGCCTGGAAAACACAATTTAGTTGCGAATGGGGATATTTCTGCTAAAAATATAATCTCCTTTGCTGGTTTTACATTGAAGACAGTCACCTATCAGCTTTTATTTGCAGTTGTAAGTCTGTGGTAAACTGTGTGACTTAAGCATGTTATGTATCAACTCAATACATAAGTCATGGTCAACAGAAAATAAGCCAGATCTATGAATATATAAAAATGCTGCTCAAGTGAACAGAAAGGTCATGCTTGTGTGATCGTTTTTTCTCACAGTGTAGACATTGAAGACCAAGGGAAATGCCAGTTGTGGATAAGCAGTTATTCCGTTTAATAGTGTTAAATTTTTCAGGGTCAGTCTAATTAAGCAGGTTCTCCAGAATTTTTTTTTTTTTTCTTCACTTGAAGATGTGATGGGATCGTAATAGGAAAAGAAGTTGCATCAGGATTTTGGTCAATGTAGTATGAGGTGCTCTTGCAATAGAGTATGTTTAACATTCTCTGTCAAGCAGGCAGTCAGGGCTTGCTGAGCAAGGAGATCCTAAGGTAGGAGATTGAAAACTGTCTGTTCCTTCTCATGATGTCCCTAGGTTTGTTCCTTAAACATGTAAGGAATGGGTGTTTTGGCTGTTTTGCTTTGTTTTTAAGTAATGTGGAAGAAGTGACATGCCTCACCATTTTATAGTAACAAAATTCTGCTGACACCAGTTTTGTACAGCCCATTTGGAGATCTTTTAAATAAAGCAAGGTGAGCATTGTCTCTCTCTTAAGTGGTTACAGCTGATGCAAAACATCAGCTGAGCTGCTTCTTACCTCTCTTCAAAGCCATGGTGTGATAGCAGCTGTTGGGTCTGCTGTAGGGCAGAAAATACATGTGCTCTCCCTTGTCTTTTGTGCTAGGGCTTCAGAGACTGGCCTGAGTTTTGTAGAAACTACAAGAATATAAAACTCAGTAAAACCAAACCATTAATGAATTCAAAAATGATTGGCTACAGCGTGCTGAAACCTGTGCCACTGAACACTAGGTAGGTTTTTGAGTGTTTTTATTATGCTTAAATAAGTGAAATATTTGAATAAGGTCATTTTCTCCCAACTCTTGAAATGTCCCAGCTGTATTTCTGAGAAAATATTCTGGTATTAAGAAGCCTAAGTATTTTAGGTTGCATGAAATTTGAATCAACTAAGCTTTTAAAACTGTTATTTATTTTAAATTAATAGCTGATAAATCCATTCTACTCGGGACTTCAGCTATTCAGTGAGATTTTCTACATGCTTTACTTCAATTACTGGAAGAAGTCACTCAAGGTACCTGTAAGCACCTAGAAAAATAAAGGTGATAAAGGATGGTAAACATACACTTGCCAAGAACAAAATGTGTCAAACCAATTTAATGTTCATCCCATGTAGAATAACAGGCCTTGTGGGTAAAGGACAGGCAGTAGGCGTCATGTTTTGACTTCAACAGAAGAAATTATTGTAGTTGGATAAAAAACTGTTGAAAAAGCTACAATAGAGGAATGTTATTAATATTTCACTGTCAAAAAAAAAGCCTTTGTGTCAAGAATGTGCTTATTAAATCTGTAGATGACACCAACCTGAGGAGTACTGTAAGCACTTGGAAAACAGTGAAGCAGAAAATCAGGAAAAAAGCTTAGAGTGTGATTAAACAGGGAGAGGTACCTGGAAAATGTAATGATGTTGCAATGAGTGGGGAACGCCTCAGTTTTACTAAAGTTTGAAATAAACTGTAGCTAAGTACAAAGCCTGGCATTTGCTATTTTTCTTAATGATTGCAATTGAAAAATATTTTATTTTCTGCATCCATTTTATCCCCTGAGGTGTGATATTTCCATCTAATATATTGGGTGAAAGAGTCCATGCAAATGAAAAGGGACATAATATTTGTTTCAGAAAATTGCAGATTTTTACATGAAACTCTAAAGCTATTTGATATCACACTGCCTAAAACTTATATTTCAGCATTGCAACTGCTCCATCCAACCATAAGCATTTTCTTGTACTAACTGATGTTTTATCATTTAAGTGGGAGCACAAGAATTTATTTGATAATTTGAAAACATCAGAATAAAAATTCTGTGATGAGGCAATTTCTACCTCTGTGTAACAATGAGAAAACAAATATTCTTGGTAATATAAGTTTAGGATCATATTTGAATATTGTTGTTAAAATGATGTTGTCCCTTTTAGTTGCTTTGTTTTTCTACCCTATATTGGTTCTGATAGAAGTATTTTAACATCTGTATATATGTCCTAATACACTGCCTTGACATAAATCCCTATATGCATGTTAATTTTACCTGAGAGCCTTACATTTTACAAAATCTGTTCCTTAAACCCTCTTTTAGAAAGGTACTCTTAGTTTGAGAAAAGAATGTATTTACATTTACAAAAGAAATACAGGACTGGAACTCAAATCTCCGTTCCCTTAATCACATAGTGTTAACTTCATTAAAGAGATTGTATTTAGTGTAGGAGCACTGTGGGGTTAAACAAAGGCTTGCCAAACAATTTATTTTTATCACATCAAAATTATTGGTCCTAAGTGATCAAGTGTCAGAAAAATAAATGCTTTCAAAATTTGTTTAACTTAAAAGTATCTGTGGAGAATATTTTTTAATAGTTTAGTTATCATGTCAGCATTTCATTTGAGGTGTTTCTAGACAATACGTTTTTAAGATTAATCCCATTAATAAGTTTTAACATCTATTTCTTATTTTATCTTCACTGAAATCATTATATTTTCTTTAATAAGATGAACATTTAATGTGCTCTTGGCATGAATTAATTTTTAATAAACCATTAATAAGTCAGATCCGTATGGATTTCTTTCCCCTGAAAATCAAGCCTCTTCTAGGAAGGAGTTTTTAATAGATTCTGACATTTGAATTTATTGTAGTGTTTTCAAAATTATTCATAATAAGAAGAAAGGAAATTTTCTGGTTAGTCATACTGTAGATGATACATTTTTTTCCTCGTTTGATGCACTTATGAGACAGTGTAAAAATTCTGTTTCTAGAGAAGCTGCAATATTACACCATATGTTCTAATTTCCGAGCAGAAAGTAGTAAAAACTGGACAGTTCTCCTATTTCCCTACCTGTCAAAATGTTTGTGTCCTGCTCAATTCACTCTTTAACTGGTTCATGAGTTCTGCTGATAGTTTTTGCATTGATGCTTCAAAGATCTGAGTTGCAGAACTGACATGGTCCGAGTATGGAAACAGGAATTCTAATTAGAACTTGAAAACCTACCCTGGTAAACTACAGCCTTAGGCTTCTCTGTGCTTTCCAAGACTTGCAAAGGAGGCAGATATGTTGGCAGTTGATCAATGTTTTGTTGCACTGACCATAAAGCTGTGAAAATTTGGGCAAGGTTTTGGACTGTTCTCTTCCAAACAGAACTTGGTAAACTTGAAAGAAAATGGTTTGCCAATATTTAGTTATACTGATACCATTTGGGAGAAGATGGTCTGGTACTTGTGGATGGAATGGAGAAGGCTCAGATGTTCTCTCCAATGAGAAAGAGGCCAAGACTGTAGGAATGTAAACTATCCTTTAGAAAGAAAGGTACTTCTATGCTAAATGCTCACAAGTACTCAACACTTGTACCAGAGGCATTTAGTCGTTCTCCAGTGGGTTACTGCCCCCACCTGAAGTCAGTGACTTTCTCCATTCAGTGGAAGTTGGAGCTGTAGCTCTGTAATCTCTTGCACGTGTCTCTTGTTTCTCTTCCTTTCTGAGAGGAGAACATAAAGTCCTTGAGTGGAAGGCTTCTCTTGGATCTTTTTGTGCAGCTGGAGTTCTGTTTCGATATGAAGTCGATGCAGGTCCTGTCGGTGTTGGTTTAAAACTTAGAGAAAAATCAGTTTGCTTTGAATTTTAAACTCTGATGAGTTTTAGACTGTTAGGAGACAAGTTGGTATAAAACCAGTTGGTCAAGATCTGCCCTAAGGGAAGAGCTGCCATTGGTTCTGCTTGTACACAATTAATTTGAATGACATTTGTGGGGCACCAGGGTTTCCCTGGCACAGCATCGAGTCACCAGCTCAACTCCAGCTGTGCTCCCACTTCCCATGACTTGGCTGGGGCTACTGCCAGCCTTCTACCCGGGCACTGAGTGTGCCCCACAGCCTCAGGCTATCCATAAACAAGGATTTATCTACTTTTCTATTCCCAAGGTCTCTTATTTTCCCCACTAATAACTCTGTGTTATTAATGAAAGGCTGGTGACATAACTTCAGCATTTTAAACAAACTTCAGCATTTTAGGGGAACTGCAGTGTAGGCATTTCTTTTTTCTGCAAAACAGATGTGGTCATTTCATCTTCCAATAAATTATGGAGACAATGTTTTTCTTAGTTTTAGGCCTTTTTCTTAGTTTTAGGCCTTTTTCTGTGATCAGAGGTGTTGCTCTGTGCCTGAGTTCCAGAACAGGACATGTTCCCATGCTGTTGGCCATTTTGGTTGTGTTTTGGAGGTGTTCTCAGACTAATCCATTGATTTAAGAGAAAACTTTATTTTTGTTGAATTAGAGCTAAAAGCTTTTAGAATAGACTTCCAGGAGGAATGGATGAAACCGCCTAAAGACCATATAATTGTACTGGATTTATAAACTGTGTAGTCTTTTATATGTTGTGGTTACTTCCAGAAAGCTTGTCAGATTTTTGCTTCAAGGGTTTACAGTTTAAATAAGCCTGCAAAAATGCAAATGTTAGGAAGATAAGCTCTTGCTACCGCTAAAGACCAATTGATCAGCTGGAATGACAAAGGAGGCTGTGCAGGGCTAAACCAAAGTCTGGAGAGGATTCTTATTGCTTTATTTGTATTCATTTTCTTTGTTGCTAATCCCACACGTATAAGAGGAATACCCACAGGCATTCCCATGTTATGTGGTTCTGTAATAACAATGATCATGTCTTTTGGAAGCATCTTTTCTAAGCACTTCCTGGTGCTTTGTACCCTATAATAAAGTCATTTCTATTCTTTTCTAACTTAGCTACAGTCCATTTCTATGTTTATGTTGCCTACTTTCCTTGCTATACCTGTATTATTTCTGTTCATCCTAAAGTAAGGAATAATGAATAGTTCCATATACTTTGATTTTGATGTGTAATCTTCTAGTTTTGGTTGTAGCATTTTTAGTTTGGGTTTTTTTGTTTGGTTGGTTAGTTTTTTGTTTGGTTAGTTTTTTGTTTGTTTGGTTTTTATTTTAACATTTAAAGCAGTCCAGCACAAAGGATGATTATGGTGATCAGAAATTTGCGATATGCTAAATGTAGGGGTTTTTTTGTCACTGTTAGGAAGCAAATTAAAAGTATGATCGAAAGATACCATTAAAAGATATTTTTGTTCGGGGGAGGGATTATGTCCTTTTTTTGACACTTAACTACTTCTCTGGCTATGCTTTCTGAATGTGATCACTGCTTTGTAGGTATGGGTGCATTGAGATAGGTATTTTTATGTATTAGGAAATTAATATAGTATTTTTCTTAAAGTGAATATAAGGAGTGAGTAAGCATTCTTGCAGTGATATTTTCAGGCACACAGACTATGTCAGTACTTCTAAGTACATGGCCTCCATCAGTGTTTTTCTAGCAAGGTGATTTCAGTTTTGCTGATGTAAATGAATTCAATACACTAGGGTAAAACAGAAAATAGTGTTCTAAAGGGATTTGCTAAATATTAGGATTGACTTTTAGAATATTTGTGTATAGTGATTGATGCTTTTAAATATTGTCAACTATAGATTTGTACAGACCACATAATGTGTGGAACCTTATTAGATAGTCCCACTCTAGGAAGATGGCAGTAGTTTGTAGTTTGGAGGGGACTTCTGAAGATAATAATGTCCTGTGTTAGTGGAATATTTGCTTAGGAGGTAAAAGAGATTGGTTTAGTGCTGTCATCAGCATGATGGGCTCTGGCTCTCCTGTCCTGCTGAAACTGTCCCCTCGTGCCCTGTCAGGCACAAGAAGCAAGAAAGGAAGGATGCAGAGGGGTGATGCAGATCCTTGTGACTCAGCTTCTGTACTAAGCAAAGGCTGTTTGCTGTAAAACACAGGAGTGGTGGTGTAAGAAGGGCTGCAAGGCTCCATAATCCCTGTTCCCTCCCTGCTGCACCCTCCCAGGTGGTAATTTCATATCTAGAGCTGCTTTGATAGGAGACATGGATTTGAATCCTTCCAGGCAGAGGAAAACATTGGACTTCAAACTTCTGCTCTGTCACTGCTGCATTTTGTGCAGGTCTTTATGCTGGTGGTAAATGTTACTCACACTTTGAGAACCCCTACCAGACTGAGGCTCTGTAGGCATAAAGGCAAGAAATACTCCAGGTTTTTTTGAAACTGGCTGGCCTTTAGTGACATGATAATTTTTAAGCAAAACCTCATGGAAAAGGGCAAATATAATGCCATCTGTAAAAGAAGGGAAGGAGGAAGAATCTTGGCATTACAAGGTTGTCAATTTAACTAATTTTTTAGAAAAGCATTGGAAGAAATAAATAATTTTATTGTACGCAACTGGAAGATTATAATTATGCATAATAACTGTAATCAAGAAACCAAGGTTAATCAAGAAAAGAAAAAAGTGTCATAAATTCACTTTATTCTGACAGCTTAACAGTTCTGATAGATAGGAGAGAAACTGTAGATGTCTATGTGCTTGTGCATTAAAAAATCTGTCAGAACAAACAGATACATCAAATGGGACTTTTCAGGAGCCCAGTTGGTATTCTATATTTTCATTAAATACTTTGAATGAAGGACAGAGATTGCTTATTCAGATTTCAGGTCATGAAAAAAAATTATAAAACATACAAGGATGTTTAGAAGACAAAGTTTGAATCCTGTGAATATAAAATCATTTTAGCCATTCTGTTACTGAAACACTATGGGAAAAATAAAGTAAGCCTAGCTATGTAGAAAGGACAGATTTAAGCTTCTATATTTAGATCAGAATAATTAACTGTACAAGCAGAGTGTGGGTAATGATTCCTTAGGAATCAGCCATACAAGAAGAAGTGTGCACGAATAGTCAATTTTAACTTGAACTTAGGTAAACAATCTTTTGTCAAACACCATCTGGAGTGTGTGACAGGAACACAAGAATATTGTGTTAAACATCAGAAGGAATTCTTTAGTCCTTGATTCTCCTGAGGTCAAAAAGGATATGGACCAATTTAGGAGAGCTCAGCAAAAACCCAAGGACCCTCAGAAGTCTGTTAAGAAAAACAAAACCCTAATAAGAAAAGGTTGAAGGAATTGGATTTTTTATGTATATGTATATTTTAATACATAGAAGGTAGGAATAAGGTGTTATGATGCAGCTTTCAAATATATAAAAGGCTGTTGCAAAGAGGTAGAGAATGCATTCATGGTCTTTTACAGGGAGATCACTGAGAAACAGGCTCGAAGGAAGATTTAGGTTATACACCAGAAAACAACTTCTAAGAATAAGGAGGGTGAAGCCTTGAAACAGGTAGCCTGGAGATAATGTGAGGCTTCCACTGTCTGAGGTTTCAAGAACAAGTCTCTGTATTTGGCATGGGGGAAATACAGAGGGAGCAGGGAGAGCTCTTTGACCTAAGGTAATAGATGCATGTGGTGCATTTAGTAACATCTATTATCTTTGTGCTGGATTCTTGGAAACAACATGCTGGTATTTGAACAGTGGTTGAATGTTACTGGTACATGAAAGTACTGGGATGTAATGTAGTTAAATATGTGTTGGACTTGGAAGGGGAGCAAACTTAGTCCCTGGGTCTCTCATTCTTATGTGCAAAAGCATTTCTATGTTCTAGGCTTTCAAAGGTGAAATAGAGAACAAATTTTCTTCTAAATTTTTATCCTCCTAAAATGCTGTTTCAGCACCCAGCAGCTCAGAGCACAACACTTCCACTGGACTTTGATTTTGCAGAACCTGAGAGCAAAGGTCCTGCAAATTTCAGCCTTGTTATTGTCTTGTTTCTATGTTTCATAATTTCTACAGTGGAATTTTTCTTGAACTTTCTTTTTTATGTTTTTTATTTTTCTTTCACCCCCGTCTTGCTAATGTAACCCTGTTTGGGATGGCATCAGATGCTGGTCTTAAACATCAGTCCAAAGCCATCTCTGCTTTGTCCTGCTTTTGTTGGGAAAACAGATCTTTCTGGTTTTATTTTTAAACAGCAAAGCACTTTACTTCAGGTCAGACTGTTTATCTGAAAGGCACTTCACAGATAAAAGGAAGAATTGCTGTATTTATTTTGCAGTAACAGCAACATTCAGCAAATAGTGCTGCCATCTCCCTGGGCTCTGGTGCCTGGGACACAAACAAACCTCTACAGAAAGCAGCCCATGTTGCTAATGACTCTCAGTGTAAGCACTGTCTATTAAAGAACTTCTACATGGCCAATTTTTTCTGGTTCTCCTCCCTCAGGAGAAAAAAAGGCCTGTTTTTCAGTGAGAAAGGTTCTCAGTCCCAACAGATGGGAGAGCTGTCATCTCTCTTCTCCTGAAGTGGAAAAAGGACATTCATCAGCTCTTGGAACTGGGTGCAAAAATCAATAGCTCCTATGTTGTTAAAGCCATTCAAAGCTGTAGTTTCAGCATATTTGTAAAACAGCTTAAAGCAGTGAATAAAAAAAAGAAAAAGGCATCACAGTAGGAAAACCTCACTAATTTCAGTATTAGCCACAATATTTGCTATTAGCCTACTTAAATATTAGTATAGAACCAAACTCTCAGGTTTTTTTCTTTTAATCCAAAACAGACTTAATTTTAAAACCCAGAAAGAACTTCTCACATTTCTTATCTTCTAAATACATACTTACTTCAAAATTCAATTTGTCACCAGCTTAGCCTGTGCTGTGTGCATCATAAGCTGTGAAGGAATTGCTGCTACAACCTGGGTTGTTCAGAAGTGACTCAAAGGCAAGAAAGAGCTGAATGGGTGCTGCCTCACTGACTTCCTGATCCTGAATGGATCTGTGGTATGTAGTTGAGCCTCTCCTGCAGTATCCTCCAGTGGGGGCATTTCAAGGTACTGGAATTAGTCTAGGATAAATGCACTGAGACTTCAGTAAATAGAAACTTCCGTTGCTCAGGCCAGGTGAGAGCACTTGGTCACACTCAGCAAGAAGGGGTTTCCTATGTTCAGAGGAAACCTCCTGTGTCTCAGTGTGTGCTCACTGCCTCTGGTTATGTCACTGGGCATCACTGTAAATATCCTGGCTCTATCTTTGCACCTTCCACTGATAAGATCTCTCTGAGCCTTCTCTGCTCCAGACTAAACTGTCCCATTTATAGCACCAGTCTAACACTGTATCACACTAAATTTTACTATATTCATGAAACCTCATTAATGTTTCTGTTTATATGTCAGATTATTTACTGACCTGAAAGAAGTTGCACTTCTAAAAATCCATTGAAAGCATGTGTTTTGGCATCTTAATAAAGTCAGGGTTGAGTACTATGTGTTTGAATAAATATAAAATTATTTAATACATGACACTGTATTTCTAGTTGTGACAAACTTCTGAGCAGTTCAGCTTGACTTTGATCTCCCATATGGAGTTTGGAGTGAAGGACCAGTAAATAGCTGTGAAAAATCTCTGAAGGAGAATGTCATCTACTGTGATATTTTGCAATCATATTTATAATGCAAATTCCACTAAATTTGTGTACTTCAGGATAAGCAGAGATGATCTTTCTTTGTTCAGACACATTTATCCTATGCTACAGGGAAATCCCTTTATCTTATCACAGGCTTTCTTCTGTGGTAACAGGGTGTTATCAGTCTCATTACAGTGACATCAGATTTTGTTTTCTACTGGAGAACAAATGCAATTGCAGTAGATCTCATTCAATTCATTGTTTCAAGGCAAAGCCTTGGGATATCCTCCTTGTAGTGAGGAACCTGGAATCCTTAGATCTCATTATTGCTTAGGTTTAGGGGGAAGTTATGTTAAAATTCAATTGTGTTAATAAAAATGGTCAATGGGTAAAGAATTCACTCTTGTAGCTATAATACCTCTAGAATCGCACCTTTTTCTTGTGACTTCAAAGATTAAAGGTGACTTGTTAGAAGTCAGTTTCACAGAAAGCTTTGAAGAATGTCCTGGTCCACTATTCAAAGAAGACACAAAGCTGTAATTCTTTCTTTGATGAAGTCCTCCACTGTGAGATTTGACACTGAAATCTCCACTGTATTTTGTACATGCATGATGGATTTCTGATGGTATGTGCTGCTTTCTCATCTGGCTCCATGTGTGTTTACATGTGGGTGTTTTAGAGGACATCTCTATCCATTCTTGTTGTCAGTGTTCTCAGGATAATAAGAGAAGGTCTTCTAAAAGTTTTATTGTATAAATTAAATTTTAGAGAAAAGATTATTTTGGTGGCTTTTTACTTGAGAAAAATGTATACTTTTAAACTATTTAGAAATATGCATCCATAGTCTTCTAAGAATTTTATAAAAATTTCCTCAATGTAGATTTTTCCTTTCTTCTTTAATATTTTTTAATATGCAGAATTCAGTTTTGAGTACTTGATATGTGGCAAGTGAACATAAAAATTAACTAAATGTAGCTTAGTTAGGTTTCTCATCATTAAAAATCTTTTTCTGCAGAGTGGACAAAATCTGATAATGCTTATCATGACTTTGCCTTACATGAGCATGTTACTCGTGGGAATCAATCTCTTCAACTGAAGAATTTTTTACTGTGACTTCTGCCTCTTGTTCCTTTTAAAAAATGAAAAAGCAAGTTTAAAAAGGCAGTTCTCTGAGACCAGTGTATGTTAAATGATCCTTTTGTGGCATGTACTTAAAAATGCCAGAGTGTGGTCGTGTGCTTATGGCTTATATTAATGTTTTCTTCTTTCAGACATATTGACAGGTATTTTATTTCCTCTCCTCTCTTAACAACTCTTTCCTACTGGCAGAAGTTACAGCTTCAATTAAAAGGAGTGTGTTGGAGGGAAGTCAAAGGAGTTAAAATTCCTTATGGGCATGAGAATAACACAGCTTGTATGACATCACATCTGCAAAAGATATGCAGGAATTTGGATGCTATGTGATTTGATTTCTTGGAGTCTGGATCCATGATAATAGGTTAATATCCAGATATTAACCCTTATAGCTTCAGCTGGGTTCAAGACATATCATACTGAACATCGACCATTTTTACAGATGGAGTAGAAGAATGGAAAAATGTATCACTATGCTGGAGGGATGTTTTTACGCTTGGCTGTTGATAGATTTTCTGTTGGACAGTTGATAAGGGAAGAGGGGTGAGAGAAGACAGATGGGAGCAGCAGGAAGAATCAGGACCTGAGCATAGCCAAACCATTTATCAGGAAGATAAGAACTGATCAGGCAACGGGGCGGTGTGTGTGTGACAGCGGCAGCTCTGAGGCTGTGGGAGCTGCACAGAGGGGGAGAGGTGCTAGAGAGGTGCCATGTGTGTGCTTGGGACGTCCAACACCAGTTAAGGAGGCAGCTGAGGATGAAGTGCTTCAGTCCGGTCGGGTTAACACTCTCCACTGTGTTTTCAGGTGGATTCTGTGAGTTGTTATTGGGATTTCTAAGCATGTGCCCTCATTCACAGATGCAGTTATCCATCCTGGGGATGGCTTCTCAGCAAATAGCAGTGCTCTAAAACCTTATCAGCATTTAATGCCAGCAATTAAAGGTTGTACCCAACATGCCCTTCTCCTCAAACCAAATCAATTATTTTTATTTTTTTTTCTTTCACATCCAGGAGAGATTTTCATGTCTTTGTTTCATTTGACTAAGACAGTCAGATAAGAGAAGTACCTAGACTGAATACCAGCAATTTTTCTTTAACTGTAGAGGTACTCTTTAGAGTACTTAAATGAGTAAAAATCACTAGTAATCTCCAGCAGTATTTAATGGACTTGTCATTCCGATGACAGTTTTCAGTTACCTGTGGTTCACCTTACAGCTCATGAGTTCATGAAGGGCTGGATTCTTTTTCCTTTTTCCATAGTAAAGAAATCCAAATTGTGACAAATTAGATGACTCTTTTACTGAAAGCTGCATATCTGGGGGAGTTTCACATGTATATCTATTTTAAAGGATTTTAAGTAGCGCAGACTCTTTTTTTTTCCAAAAGAAATATTAAGATATCATGTGACTGTGGTGTGACTACAATTTATGTATATGGTAAGAAGAGGTATTTTTCCAAAAATGCTCAGCCAGGCAATTTAAACTTCATACTGCATGCACATTTTAATGGCCTGTGACTTTTTTGTCCTGAGGTACCTGGTTTGAAACTATTGATTTATTCTATAATGTAAAAAATACTGTAGACAAATACCAGCTGAACTTGTGAATAGTAAGTGGTATCACATAGTCCTAACTGTGCTGATTCCAGTCTAGGAGTTGTGATGATCCTTTCCATTAGAAATCTGTGAATCAGTGATTCCCCAAGTAATAAAAAAAGCTCTGGGGAAACTAAGTTAATATTGATGTCTCAAATTCTTATTAAAATTAAATTGGCAAAGCTGTATCAAAAAATGACAGTAAACTTTGTTATCAGAATGAAAACATCCTTCAGTAGATGTAGAAAAAGAGTGAACTTGAAAATCATAAACTTTTCTTGATATCTTGGCAGTTCCATCTGGCTTGTCCTATGTTTTGCATCTGGAACTGAATAAGCTCTTGGAACACGATCTTTGTTGGAGTCATTTGAAGCCGTCTGTGTCACCATTTCTGCACATTTTCCCAAACTTTGTGCCCAGTTCTTTAGAACTGACTGAACATTGTATTTTCAGTTTCAGGTTTTTCTAGCTCTAATGGTGGATCCTGTCTTACTCTTCATTTGTTTTCTCTCAGGTTTTACCAACTCTGTCTTAAATAGATGGCTGAAAATTTGTCTGAATTGCCACTTTTAGAAAGTATCTTCTTATGGATCTTTTCTGAGCGAACAATAACATTAAGACTTGATTTTATAATAGCATGGCGGTCACTCTCACCCTAGATGTTGGACCTGATCTCTTCCTCTGGGCCTAACTTTCCTTTTTCTTTCCTTATTCTAGAATAGACCTGTCAATCCATCAAGTTTTGTTCATTTTCTGCTATTCATTTGTGTTTCTTCATATTGATCACCCAAAGCAGGGATATTTCTCCTGTGCATACTATTATAATACTGTTGTGATTTATTAGTTGCCTGCTAATTTGTGAATGGTATTGAACACTAGTCTTTACTGTCATCCAAATCTAATGCTTTTCACACCATTGGGAGGATTTTTTTCATCTGTAGAGGTTGAGAAAAGTGATATTAAGTGAATGGCAAGAGCAGAATATCCCTGGAGATAACAGACATAAAGGAAATTTCATAAGAAAATGCTTGTGTCTAGAGAAAATAGCTATCCAATGAAATGAAATTAAGTGACATCCACTAAATAAAGACATCAAGAGAACGGGAAAAGGGTTCCCTACTATTTTTATGCTGTGTATTAAAAAAATAAAAAAGAATACCCTTATGAAGTGTGACAGAGCTGTCTCTTCTTTCTTCTCGAGGAAGACAGCTTTTGACCACTAGAATTCACCAAGTTATCAAGTCACACTCAAACCATTTTGGGGTAGAGGCAGTTACTTATGGTTAGTGAAGAGTATGAGACCTAGAATCATAGAATTATAGAATCATTAGGAAAAGACCTCTAAAATCACCCATAAACCATCAATTAACCTCCCTTTATCCAGCCATAAATCTACCACTGCCAGGTTTGCTACTAAACCATGTCCTTAAGCACCACATCTACACATTCAAAGACTTCCAGGGACAGTGATTCCCCCACTTCCCTGGGCAACCTGTTCCAATGGTTGATAACCCTTTCAGTGAAGAAACTTTTCCTAATATCCAATCTAAACCTCCCCAGGTGCACTTTGAGGCCATGTCCTCTTGTTCTGTCCAGTTACCTGGGAGAAGAGACTGGTGCTCACTGCCCTGGTGCTGCAAGCCACACTGGTCCTGATCCAGGCCAGGTGCCATTGGCCTTCTCGGCCACCTGGGCACACCTGGCTCATGCTCAGCTGCTGTCACCCAGCACCCCCAGGTCCTTTTCTGCTGGGCCCTTTCCAGCCACTCTGCCCCAGCCTGCAGCACTGCCTGGGGTTGTTGTGAGCCAAGCGCAGGAGCCAACCCCTGGCCTTGTTGCACCTCCTAAAATTGAGCTTGGATCAATCCAGATCCCTCAAACCTGAAACAGTTTGGAGTAAGCTGTAACTGCTGTTGGGCTGCTTTGTAAGGGAAGTGCATAAATTAATTTATGGCCTGAAGGTCCATTGAACTTCTTTGTAGAATACAGATCACAGACTGTCATCAGTGTGATGAGCTGAAGAGAGCTTGTCTGGAGTCTGTGCAGAACAGCTTGTTTGCAAGATGCTTTGAGTATTATTAAAATATTATATTATTAAATCAGAAAATTCTTACAAAAATGTTTTGATTTATGAGGCATATAATATATAAACTGTAGAACTACTTTGGATAGTACATATAAGGATTATAAGACATCTGCTATAGCATGAAACAATAACAATAGCAGCTATTCTTCAGTAAGTGACATTTCCTGCTCATTTCAGGCATTTTGTTTAGGTTTTAAAATCACTTATTTTAATGTTTAAATATAATTTTGTTATAGATATTTCAGTAACTCAGCATATCTATAAGTTTAATGGAAAAAATAAGTCAGTGATAACCAAACAAGAAAGTACTTATTAAAGTGATTTCCTGGTACTGCTAGGCTGTTATGTCTGGAAATTGTCTATTTTGGAACAAAATCAAGTACTAAGCTATATATCTGTACTAAGATATTTTGTGTTTTGTTTGTTTGCTTTTTGAATTCATACCAAATCAATGCTGCTCCCTCTCAGTGCCTGACAACAACTCATTTTTTTATTTTTCCCCTTCATCACTGCAGTGCACAGCATTGACACTCCTTTAGAGAAAAGGGATGCAGCCTGTAACTTTATCCAAAAGCTTTCTTTCCAACTGCTTGTCACTCTTGATAATGCTGAGGAATCTATTTCTACCTAATTGAGGCTGGTTTTGGAAATAGTCTCCACCATTTTTACACAACAGTAGAACCCAAAGTACCTTCATGTTGTGGAATATCGTAGTAAATTAAGACAAGGTGAATTGTGAAGGTGTGTTGCTGTGTGTTTGTCAGCTGGATATTCTAAAATACAGCTCAGAAACAGTCCCTTTGCAACTCTGTTGTGCTTCAAGGGGAAATATTTCTATGGGAAACACTATCAATATGTTTGCTGAAGTATATAATTCCTGATTCCTAAGTCCCTATTTTCAGCTGGGCTCAGGGTTTTATTAATCATGACTCACTCGGGAGTTTTAAACAACCACGGGCTCATCTCCCTTTCCTCCCCACCTGTCCTGCCTGGCCCTTTCCTCCAACTAATCAGTGACTCAGATGTTTTTATTTCCTTGAATTTTGTCATCATGGTGACTCCTCTGGAGACAGTGCTGAGTTCAGATAATCCATTTCAATTCTGAGCTCCTGAAAAGTGTAGAGGAAGACAGCAGGGAGTGATAGAAAATGGCATTTGGAGCAATAGAAAATAAGCAGTAAATTTTTAAAACCCAAGTGATGGAGAATGGGGAACACACAGGAAAAGAAATAGCAGCAGAAAATATTTCCAGAAGTAGGACACTGTCTCAAGTCCTGGACTGAGAAATAGTGGGGCATATTATGATGTCCTAAATTCTTCCTGCACCTTTGAAAGAGACACTGCACACGTGGCTTCAAAAAAGACACTGCAGTGTTAGGTGGGTAAATTCTTAATTAGATTGATTTCTTTTTGATAAGCAAACATCCATTGCTGCCACATTATGATGTTTCACTGGCAAGCTCATGAATTCAGTACAATCAAAGCTGCAGACTAGGATATTTTCCTGTACTCAGCTTATTAGTACACCATAGTTTGCCCTAATTGAAATTTTCACAGTGATCTCTAAGTTCAGAACGTAAATTTAAAGAAATATGATTCAGCCAGTTGGCACTTCTGACTTCTCAGGATTGCACTTGTATCTTCTAGCAGTGTACAGTATACATAATTTATAAAATCCAAATTTCAGAAATGTGCTCAGCCCTGTAGTGGATGGTGTTGCGAGGTGAGCTCAGATTACATGTCCCCTCCAATTTTCTTCAAGATCTGAGATAGTTTTACATCGTTGTGGATGGGTTTTGTTTGTTTGTTGTTTTTGTTGGTCTTTGTTGGTTTTATTTTTTGTTTTGGGGGGGGGGGATAAAGTTTGGCAATTTTGTTGGCTTTATTTTTTTTTCTTCCCCAAATTAATTGAATTAATCACAGGGAAAGGTTGTCTAAGAAAAGTTCATAGTTCAGTGTCTAATTTTCCCTAGGCTTTTTAGTGTCTGCTTTAAGTGTCTGATTGCATGGTGGCAAGAACATATAGAAATCCCATGAGAAAAAACTGCTGCAGTTTGGAAAGGTACAGGGACCAAATGGTCACTTTTAACATTACACAGAGGTGCAGGGGCTTTCCAGCACTTTTATTTCAGAGGGATGTAACTGGGAAAAGATTGCTCAGTACTCAAAGTGATAAAAGCAGTTGTAAGACCTAGCTAAGTGCCTTTCAAGCAGTTACACAGTGGAGAATCTCTGACATACAGACTCTGCCTCCCCTCTTGGATTAACATTACAGCACTGCCTTGAAGAAAGCAAAAATTGATTATGATGTTTTGATTTTAAACTGAAGAAGTTACTTAGTGGTAGAGTACATTAACAGTGCTTAATACATAAACACAGTGGGCATATACAAATACTCCAACTGTGGAAAAACTCAGCTATGACAGGCTTTGTACTCAAGCATGAAAATAATACAAAGTAAAGGACATCTTCTGGTAATCAAGGTGATGGGACCCACCATGGTTTTGAGTGTTTCATGTATTTGTGAACATGGAAGTATCATATATTTCCTTCCAGTTTCATTTTTGGCACAGAGACCCAACTCCTTGTTGTAGCTGGTTTCTTCTGTACTGAAAGGGGCAAAAGTTTGTGTGTGTTTGTTTGGAAGAGGTCTGATCCACCACTGTTGAGGTCAATATTAAATAGCCTGCTCAAAAGAACTGTTGTCATTACACAGTCATTAGTTCTTCCTATTGAGTGCTGTAAATTCTGGACCAGCCCAGTGAAAATGGGAGCAGGTCCCTAGCAGAAGAAAAGCAAAAAGGGAAGAAAAGCAATTTTCATTTTAACTTTAACAAAAGTTTTTGAGTGCCCTAAAAGGGCAGTGAGGTATCCTCACCTTCATTCCCTTAAGGCCTTTTGTATCGTCCATCAGGCCTGCAGGTGACCTGGGAGAGGATTTGCAGCACTGCTGAACGTCATCACAGTTATTCCTTGAATATCCAGCTCCAGGCATGGAGCCCACAGTCCCACCTTCCAGCACGTGCTCTTTATAAAACAGATGAGGACTGTCAGGTGTGCAAGATGTGAACTGTGCTGGACTGACTGTCTGGCCAGCTCAAAGCAGCAGCCAGGGTTGCCTGGGGCTGCAGGACGTAGTGCAGAGGTGTAGCAGCAGCTGCAGACTGTCAGCAGTGTCATGAGGAAGTAAGGGGAGAGAGTGAGATCCCTGAAGAAACATGGCTTGGGGGAGGAGAAACAAAGAGATCTTCAACCATCTGCAGCTTAAATAGCTGTGATCCCCGGTCCCCCAGAGCCAGCTCCTCCAAATCAGGCAGATCCCAGTACCTCCATCCTGCTATTAGCCTTTCACACACAAGCCCCTCCAGCCACTGTTGCCCTTGAAATGCTGATAATCTGCTCCTGCCCCTTCTGCAGTTCCCAACCATTGGTGTTGCTACTAAAAAACTGAATTTTGCTTGATGCTATTGAAGCCTGGAATTGCCTGTGGGCCATTTATTAGGAAAATGTGAGCAAAGACAGCATGCAAAAATGTGTCTGTGGCCTGCCTGGAGTGTTCCTGGCATAGGCATTTGTCTGTCAGGAGAGAGCACAGCTCAGAAATGATGCTGCAGCTTCTGTCTGACTCTGCTTTATGCTTTTTATAGTCCTATTCTTCTACAATAATAAATAACTAGTTTTAAGGTGAAGATGTAATATCGTGTCTTGCACTTCCCAGGCAGAGTGCTCAGCCATCACATGCTATTAGAGAAATGTGAGCAGTGCTGCTGTCTTCTGCTCTTGGTTCTCCGCCTTTCTGAGCTTCTTGCTGTCCATGCTTGTGGGTGTGGGCTAAGTACATCTCCCAGATTAGTAGACATAAATTTTAGACCCATAGATGCCTGACTTTGTGAGTCTTAGCTGGACCTGGCATGCATTTACAGACAGAGCTGAGGAAATGTATAACAGCAAACTCAAAACATCCCAGGAGGTTTTTTTTAGGAGAAAGCAGAAGTTCTCAGGGACCATTAGGTATGAGAGGTGTTACAGTGAAAATTATTTTATAGCTCTCATGTTCGGACTCTGCTTAAATTTTGCCTGATTTGAATTTTGGATGCCTGAGTGCTTTTTTACCTCCCTAAATAAGGACAGATGAAATATGTCTGTGGAAAATTGAGGAACACATTATTAGTACTTTTACATTGCAATAGAATGTTTTATGTTAGAAATTCCTTCTCATATCTACAAATGGATTGGGTTTTTTTACTTTTGATTTCATAAATAATGTATTAGGATCGAAAGGAGTTAATGATCTTAATAATTAATGGGCAGTGAATTTTGAAAATTAGTGAATATACAAATTCAATTTTTTAAGAAAGAAAAGATAATGCAACTCAAAATGTATTTTAGTTTTTTATTTGACGAATGTAGATTAATATTGAATTAAAGGCTCCTTAGACTACTAATAAATATTATTTGATAAATTTAAATAATGCTGGAGATTTGTACGGTAATGTACAATTACAAATACAATAAATTGTAAATCTCATTATGTTGGTCTTCAGAAATCCTTTCTATGAAGAAAATAGGTGATGATTATAATGCAAATTGTGGTGTGCAAACTAAATATTATCTAGTAAGGTGCTATTCTGTTTAGATTTTATGATTCTTGTTTTCTCAGATAAGTCTACTGCATTCATTTTAAAAATAAATAGCGTTATTGAGTTTCTGTGCCTATTGCAGATTAGGCTAAAGTGCTAATTCTTTTGTTTGTTTGTTTTTAATTTTTTGTTTAGTGTGACATCATTTATATGTGGAAATGCAGGAGAGTGCTCTCCTGCACTCTTTCTTCCTGCTTTGAAATTTTTATTTTCTGCAGTGATTGCTTACTCTGGAGAAGTGGGAGGAAAGGTGATTTGAACTGGTGTGACGTGGATTTCTGGGTTTCCTGGCACCTCTTGTGGCCTTAATTTCTTTAGGTCAGTCATGACTTTCCTCTTGAGCTGCCATCCCACCTCTTGCCAAACTGCTGATGCTCACCACTGCTCTGACACCCCTTAATGACAGCGCAGTTGTCAGGAGTGTAACTTTTCCTCAGCATATGCAGCACAGGATGGAGCTGCCTTCACGTCCAGGGTGGAATCCCATGGCAACAGCAATGTGTTTGTGGGAAGGTTAATTAGAGTCATGTGGTAAATGAAGAGCTCCAGGAGCTGTGTGGTAAGTGATGCCATCTACCTGGGCCTGTCAATGAGGAGATGCTCGGTGTGGGAGAGAATATAATTCCCTATGGTTTTGAATTATGCAGCCCATGAAGCAACACTTTTTGCACCACTCAGGGCAGAGGAAATGTTTGGACTAAGGTCACTGTACAGGATGCTGCCCCACTGACCTGTGGTCCTACAGCTCTGGGAGCAGTGGTGCCTTTGAAGCACCTCATGGGATATTTTCCTTGGCCAGGTTGGGAACCTGACAGCAAAAGTTTCCAATTCTCACTCGATATTTATTGTGAAGGTTTCCTCTGAAAATCTGAAGGTTTTCATTAGTGCACTAATGTAATGTCAAAATTCATAACTATTCTTGAAGATACATAAACAGGGAGGTACCAGCCTGAGGTTTGTGAACAGCCAATTCCTTCCTCCCTGGCTGGCCCCATCACGAGGAGACTGTAAGGAACTGGGACACAGAGTAAAAAGTTTCAGACCAAATCCTTACAGACTTGCTAGAATCCATGTTATTGGTATCTGATAACAGAGATGAGAAAGTGTAATCTTCATTTTAGCCCTGCAAAGGTATCAATGCATGATGAATATATTGAGAGAAAACTCCAAACCCCTTGGAGGGAAATCGACAGCTGTCATCTTCAAGCTGTAACTAAACTTTTCAAGGGCAAAAGGGATTGAACTTTCAGGTGAAGTTTAATAAATGCATCTTTCAGTTAGTTACTTTTTCCATTTTTACTTGTTGAGTCTCAGATGATGTGTTGAGTTGCAATGGACCCATAAGGAAAGTCAAGTCCAACTCCTTGTAGGACTGACTGTATCCAAAATCTCTGTTACACTGCTTACCATAGTGGATTTCTACAATTCTTTTGTGGAAGCAAAAATAAATGCAGTGATTTTTTTTGGTATTATAGTATAAAGTGCAGGTAAAATCCTTAGCTATGTAAGGAATAAAACAGAATTTTTTGAGGCAGGAGGCAGCCTGGGAATGTATTCAGATAAGGCACTGGGATACTGTTCCACCATTTAGTCTCAGCATGGATGATACCAGAGAGAAGTGCATATTGCAGGGTTTGTACACATTGCTGCCCACCTTTTATCAGGCTATGACTTTATTTACAAAGAATTGTGGAAGGCAAAGCAAATATAGTTGAGACAACAAAATGTGTACTGAGCTTAGGAATGCTTTTATCCATTCTCTTTTTATTTCTTTACCTACTTTGATTTTATGCCTTTCAGAATAGCATCCATCTGTCAGTAGGAAGTGTATTACTGTTTCTTTCTGACACTGTGCAAGTGATAAATACCAACAATATTTCCCCTGACCTGCAATGAGAGTCAAGAACATTTAGAGAAATGTACTTAGCGAAGCAGAAAAGGCCTCATATGATGATTGGAATTTTAGCCTTTGGAAGACTGTAATCACAATTTGCAAATGCATTTGCAAATTTTCTTGTGAAATAATTGGGAAGATGCAGAATGTTAAATTGGATGTACAGAAATGTTTGATTTTTCTTTTTTGGTTTCTGTGTTTTGGTTTGCTTTGGTTTTTTTTACAAGGAAATCTGTTTTATAAAGATCATATTTTAAATCTATCTACTATTAAATGAGATGTCATGGTGGTTATTTCTTAGTCCAAGCTTAGATCATTCCAGTGATGGATGCAGAATAATTAGATATCCTATTTCTCTTGTGATGGAGCCTTGTGAGATGGGATAGCTGTTCATCAGCAGGGATAGACTGCAAACTGTTTGAAGGACATGACAGAGGTCACTTTCTAAAAAATCTGTCTACATTCTGTCAATATTTCTGTGTATCCACTTAGTTTATACTGCAGCATTTGAATTTGCTTAGTCTAAAAAAAATTTAAGAGAAAGAAAAAAGGAAAAAATAATATAATTAATAAGAGGTAGATATAAGTGGTTTTTTCCTAGTTTTATTTTATTTTCCTAATACCATGTAGAAGACTGCAGAAATATCCAGGAGCTGGGTGGGCAGTGACCATTATCAGTAATTGTAACTGCAACAATCCACATTAGTCTCTTTGCAGATAAGCATCTTGGGAGGGTGCTCTCATCCCTTGTGAATGGATCAGTCTGATCTTTGAGGGGACAGGGGGGTGAGCAGTAATAAATACAGCATCTGCATGTGAATAAAACGTGTGAATGGAATAATACCATTCCCCAGCTCCAGTTTGGTATCTGGAGAACAAATGTAAACGCTGTGTGGGAACAACCTGGGCAGGGCACACCATGGGTTACTGCTTTGTGTGGATAATGTAGATGCAGCATTGAAGTAATTCTTTTGGACAGCTAAACCAGTATGTAAAAAAATTGTGCACGCTCTGTCTAACAGTAATTTTATTTCCAAAAGCCTTGAAAGTTTCCTTGAGGGGACAGGAAATGTCCAGTGGGGAAAAAAGCACTATAGCTGTATGCTGTAATGATAATAGGGAGTGACTTCAAAGGCAGGGACCCTCGTCAGTAGGTTTTGACCCAAAGCTCCACTTGCCCTTTGTGAGGTTTAGTCTCCAGACTTATATGTAAAGGCTAGAAAAGCACATATGTTTATGCAAAAGACATGAACATTGGCTGCTAAGTAAGTGTCTGGCCTGCTGCCATCTTTGGGAAATCTACTACAATAGCGTATGTTGGCGAGAAAACATGTTTATGTAAATGGCCAATTTGTCGACAAGGAATGCTGAGTGGGATTTGTCTCTCTGAGCATGCCTGAGGTTAGAAGACTGGAAGATTAGCCTCGTCAATAGTAATTACCTTGTCTTCTTCCAGCCCTTGCAGGGAAAGAATGATACCCCAAGCTCTGTGCTGCTCACTACCTGCTGCCATGTGATAATTGCTTTGGCTCAATCAAACCTTAATTAAAATGTTATTGATAATTTGTCTGGAAAAGCAACACTTGCTCACGTTTCTTAATGGGAGGTCAAATCATGTCATCCTTTACCTCAATCAGCTAAAATTTCAACAGAAATGAATTAAAATTTACCGTGGTCTTTTTGCTCTCCTGTGGAGGTCTTGGTCAGTAACAAAGGGTACAGGACAATATGCAAGGACATGCAGGGATGGCATGGAGAAAAGATGTGTATGTATAGAGATAACACTTTTCAAGTAGGATAACATAACAATTGCTTAGCAACTATAGCTGAGATGAGATAGCTCAGTGATTTTAGTCCTTCTACATTGCTTTCATGAATTACTCTTAGTTTTTGGTTCTGAAGTGTAACAATAAACAACTTTCATGTAGTGTTCCAGTAGGAAAATAGACCCCATAGATCCGTACAGTAAAACTCAAAACTGCTCAACTTACCCGAGTTTGCACAAAATATTTATTTCAAGGGATTTTAAAGAAAAATCACTGAGGTTGACTTCATTCAGGTTGCTTCATGAACAAAGGTTTTCCAAAACACAGTATGTTTCTAATATATTGTCCTCTGTTTGGACCTTACAATGTGTAGAGTTGATAAAATAATGTGTTTCAGGTTCATTTGATTTGCTGAAAATTGTAGATAAATTTTGTGTTGGCAAAGTAGGTAAATTTCATATGATTTTTAAATTTGGTTGCCATGTTAGACCCTAAAAACCATTTGCACATTTTTAAATCAGTAGTAGATGCATGTAAATGTTATAGATGCAAGTAGTAGTAGAAATCCTGCTGCTTTCCTCCCTGGCAGCTCTGAGTCCCATGTTGGAGAACATCACCATTTGGGTCAGGTCTGTACCTGAAGGGAACATACCTTGGCAAAAAGATCAGTGTGTGCAATGGTGCCAGTGTAAAACAAGGTTTTTGTACTTTCTATTATTATTGTATATAATTTTTGATTTCTGGTTGAAAAAACCCTTTGGAGAAAATCTGTCATTGGCAATGCCCAGCCTATCTTTTGTACAATCTTTCAACAAATGTGTCATCAATTGCCTTTGCTGGATATATTTTGGTAAACTATGACTGGTTTCTGCCCAGCATGTCCAGGTCTTTGAGTAAGCATCCTGGAAGTTTATAGGCATTGTCTGCACCTGCCTTTTCTGTGGGTTTTCACAATACATGGTAGCTAATTTGTGGATTTCTGTATTGTGGTATTTTTGTTCTGAGGCTAAAAAGAAACTTATTTTTAAAATAACCAAGAAAGAGCAGTAGCTTCATTATGAGCTTGATGGAACTGGTGGGTTTGGTTCTGTAAAATGTCATGAAATAGTATCTGACTAGCAAAGATATTGATGCTGCAAGAAAATATTATAAGCACACTCATATTTCTTCTAATACATTTACATGAAGGACTGATTCAGTTAACTGCAGTTGTCCACAGGTACATCCTTATGTGTGGGGGTTTTTTTGTTTGTTTGTTTTTTTTAAAAGGCAAACTAACACATTAACTTCAAATCAAGTTTATTCAGAGCATATAAGCACTTTCAAAAGCTTAATGATTATGCCCAGGAAAAGCTTTGCTTAGGTTCTGGTTGGAGACACCACTATCAATCATTCATTCTGTATTGATTGTAGAAGTTTTTCCAGCTGTTATTTTAGAAGGCACAGTTTTTTAATTTGTAGAGTGATTTTCATCTTAAGCCTCCATCTTCACATCAAAGTCTTAACAGTCTGCTTGCTTTCATGATTGAGGCAAATCTCTCTGGGAAATTTATCCCAGTATATATCTATCAGATAGGGTGGGGATTTTCTTTGCTCTCATAAGTAGATTATGTAAAAGGCCTAAATTGAGTCTCATTAGTGATGGGTATTGGAAGGCCAGTTTCCTCATTCCCTCTCCACCACTAATTAGCACAAAATGTTACTGCAAGCTCGAATATGCTTTTGTGGTCTATTTTTTGTAGCTGATATAACTGAAATGCACTTTACACTTAAATGTTGCTCCCCATTACATGAGTGTGTTGTATAAATAATTTACAACCCTTATCATTCCCCTTTATTTTTGTGATTAGGAAGGTATTATCACCATCACCATCATCTTTACAGAAAAGTGTAATAGACAGGAAAGTGAAGAGGCTTCTTCATTGTGATTCCCTGGCAGAGAGTCAGCCCCAGCTAATGACAGCTCCTGGAGCAGGATGGGTGGTCACTGGGGTACAGTTTGTGCTGCTGAAACGTGCTGCCTTGCTGGGAGGAGAGGGAAGAAAAGGTTTAATAACAATTGCTCAGAGGCCAGAAGCAGCTGCTTTAGGAAATGGGGCAGCATTTATTGCGAGATGCCTATAGCTGTTGTGTTTTCTTGCCAGGGAAGTGAAAGCATAAACATTCAGCCAGATTTCTGTTTATTTGTATGCAGTTAAGGGGACTATGCAATCTGTTCGGGGCTAAATCTCTGTGAACAGAGTGGCCATTTTTAGTTGCAAGACTACTGCCTTCTCCATCATATTTCTGTAATTCTTCATTGCACTAGGCCTACCTTCCTGCTTTGACTCCACATAGTAGGTGACCCGTTACCACCTTTTTTTTGGGAGTGGTTTTGTTTCAGCTATAGTGAGACCCACTTTTTAAGTAAGAAATCTGTTTGCACGTTAGACATATTCTATGACCCCAGTGAAATCCTGCTTCAGCATTTCTTCCAATATTCACTTCAGTATTGTCACTGATATTTGAAGAAATAAAGAAATGAACAATAATGGTATAGCAAAGTCAGACACTAGGCGTTGATTTAAAAATTAAACATTTGTTTTTATCCCTTCCTGTAATCTTCATTTTGGATATAGTGCATTTTGCTTTTTAATGAGTTACTTTTATAGTCTCACTAATATAAAACAATTACTCCTCTTTGAAAGCTGCACTATGCCATCTTCTTCTTTACTCTTCTGAGGACTGTAGCTTTAGTAGCTCATGTCCATTTGTTTTCTTGTCTGTTGTCTTGTCTGTTTTCAGACTTAAGCCCACCTAACGAGTTTGCAAAAGTTTTTTCTCATTATTTGTATTATCTAAATTATTTAACATTTGAAATGTGAAGCACATGTAGTGTGCCTTGGGCTCATCTGGTGTAATTTTTATTTCTTTGTGATTTTCTTTTTCCAGCTAAAACCAGATAAGGAAAAACCTCAATGTCGTGTGTGTCATTGAACAGGAAAGTGAAAATGGAATCCTCTTTTTAGCTTAAGCACAAATTAAGCCCAGGCTAAGATAAAAATGACCAACCCTAAAGAGTTGAGGGTTTTACCATTAATATAGTATCCTATTTTGTATCAACTACATTAGTTATAAAGAAAAAATTATATTATATAAATGATAGCTTAGCATAAATGTTTCCTTTAGCCTGTTACTTTGAGATTCTGTATTATTAGTCTGACGTTTTTGTGTTTCATCATAGTTTGACCAATGTGACATAAAAGTATTAGAAAATTTCTTGAAGCTGCATAATGTGTTTTTCTGTAAAAGATATGTCTCTCAAGAGTGTACCATATTAATAGAGAAGATCTGAAGGAGACTATAAAGCTGTGCGTGGTGTTTTGGATTCTAGTAGATGAAAAGTCCTAAGGACTTTGTATAGTGAAATTTTATCATCAAAGAAATTATCCAGCTGAAATTCTTCACAATGCCCATATACCCTGTCGCTGTAGTTGTCAGATAATACAGCAACCATCTAGTTCACTCCTTGACAAGCTTGGATGCATGAGAAAAGTCAAAATAAAGTAAATTAAATCAAGTGGAACCTCCTACTCTGGGAGGTTTTATAATTCTATAGTTTAAAGTCAAAATTGTTGCCTACAATTGCAATCCTGTGTTTGTGCCAGGACAGCATCTCACACTGTGAGTTAAGGTCATCTGATCTGCCAAAGTTCTGTTATAGTCAAGTTAATAATTTTCTTCATGAAAATTTGTGAGAATAAAATCTTAAAGCAGGATTTGCAGGGGGGCATCAATCTATTTATTCAAGTACTAATCATATTTGTTTTTACCGGCTGCTCAGGGTTGGAAGTTGCTTTTATTGATATTTGTGATACAGTGTTTGGCTTGCAGATGATGTATATAAGTTTTTCAATAAGTCCTGTTATACTTCATAGTCAGCTTTTTAGTGCTTCTTCTATTAGCCACATTCTTTCCAACGAGTCAGAAATATGGATCTTCCAATAGAAGGATTTTTACAGCAATGTTCTCCTGCCTAAGCCCCTTACCTGTTGTACAACTTCCTACTGAAGAAATTTCAGACTTTCCCAAAACAGTCATCACTGAACAAGAAGGGAATGAAAAATTGTTGAAATAAAAGAGAGTAGTAGAAAGAATGTGCCGAAACTGAGCTTTTCTTTTGCTCTTCTTGCAAAGGTGTTTTATGTTCCTCCAAATACTTGTTTCTTTTTCAAACCTGGCTTCTAGTTAAAAGTTTGTTTTACATAATTGATTTTTTGGCAGGGAAAACCCAAGATAACATGGCTTGTGTTTACTGGAGGGCTCTGATAGTGAGTTCTACTAGAACATTTTAAAGCATTTCAGCTACCAGGTGGCTGGAAGAGTTTTCAAGAGAACCTTTTCTTTTTTGAACCTGAACTCAGGTTCTCTCAGTCCTGTTGTTATGGTTTGTTAATTCTGAAAAAAGCTTTGGGGAAGTACACAAGGACAAAACTACTTAGTTTAATGCACATACTAATTGAAGTTTTCCTTTTTCTATGTAATAATATTTAAAGGAGAGTCACAGTTGTCCATTTCAGGATAGGTTGGGTCCTTCATGATTTTTGAAGTTTGCGGCAGTTATTTGGTCATTTGGGATATAAATGCTGAATTTTCAAACTGAACCTGAAGAATTTAACTATGTTTGTCATGAAGTGATATGCCTCAGCAAGCAGAATCAATGTTATATCTTTGTGCCCTTTAAGAAATGGCTGTAGTTTAACTGGGTTTTTAATTTAAGGGTATTCCTTTTATGTTAAGGATTTCTGCCATTGGTTATTTGCAAAAAACCCCAAATGCAAACCCAAAATCTCAACACCAAGTAGCTCAGCAATATAAGAAGTTTTCTGAAAATTTGATCATGGAATTAGAGAATGGTTTGGGTTAGAAGGGACCTTTCAAATCATGTTATTTCAATCCCTTTCCAGTAGACCAGGTGGCTCAAAGACCCATTCAAACTTGCCTTGAACACTTCCAGTTATGTTATTCCTTTTATAAGTAATTATCTTGTCATAGCTATAAAGAAAAAAGCCTTTATATTAGGACTTAATTAATTTAAATATTAGGTTCATTTTGAGTTTTAAAAACTTCATTAAGTAATCACAGTAGAAATAGCACTGAGTCACACTTTTTGATTTTTCTATTGCTCATAATTAACCATATCTAGGATAATTTTTAAGGTGACTAAAACTAAATTACATAAAAGAATATGTATAAATGGAAAACATATGCTTAGATACCTTAGAAAAATATTATATCCTGTGCTTACTGTACTCTGTGACAATCGTAAACTTTAGAAATGCATAGGCTAAAACATGCTGCAATCAAACCAAGCACCCTGGCCCATTCAGTAATGATTTTGATAAAATCTTCATTTCTCAGAGCATAAGCATTGCTTTAAAATATTAAAAATGGTTAGATGAAGCCACAAGGAGCCTTGAACATTTTGTCCTCTCTGTGAGATCTGCTGTAAGCAGAACCAGAAGTAACAGGAATGTTTTAAACAGCCAGAGGAGTTGGAACATCCGTAAATAATCGAGAGGATGAACCTTGACTGAAGTTTGGGTTGTTATGTAGTCTTAAGTTAAACAGAATCTGATGTTTTGGTTTACTTCTATGCAAGCCTGGTTCAAAGCTGAATCTTCCCATACCCTCCAGTGGGATTTGAATGGTTTCAGATGAATCTCCCATGGCTCTGATGAAGGTTAATAAGTTAATGTTCGTGCAGTGCGTGGCAAATGTGAGGTAATCCCTACCCAGTGAATATCCTGAATTTAGACACAGCTGTAGTCCCGAGTATGGATGGGCAGAAGGGAGGGTGAAAGGTTGAGACAAGTTACACATCCACACAATGATGACCGTGTCCTATGAAGCACAGTTATATACTGCTGTGTCTAGTGGTAATTGAGATGCAATAGCCTCTTTAATCTTCCTTATCCAATAAATCTGTCTTGTCTGAAATAAGCCTTCCAAAAAATTTAATGAGCAGCAGCCTCTAGGTAGACAACTGTTTCATGCTCCTTGTACCACATGAGTATGGTCTTCTGTTCCTTAATAAGAATGAACTGCATCTTTGGAAAAGAAAAAAATCTCTTTGAAAAAATATATAGATGTTTATATTATATATATATTAGATATTATTATATTATTATATTAGATATTATTGTATCTATTAGATATAATATATTGTTTGATTATGCTAAATATTAGGGATTCAAAGTGAATGCTTCCATGTTGGGACTTTTTTACCTGCATCTAGGCTAATGATGCTAGCATGTGGATTTTGTCTTACCTAAGCTATTCTAGACCTGCAAAATTTTTATTATTTGTCAAAAGACCAACTGTATGAGTAAGGTCACATCACAGAATGAGATAATTTTGGGTAAGTTCATTGAAAAGGAAGGAATTTGTTTTCCTAAGTCAAATAAATGCAACCTCATTGCATTTGGGCTCCCAGTTGTAATATGCCACCCTTGAATCTGAAGGATTCCCTTTAAGGGAGGAAGCCAAGAAGAAAGGATGACGAAGATGGGAGAGGGCTGGGCTTAGAGAATATTCAGAGGAAACTTGTGCTTTCACATGGTGATTTTGTGTTTAGAATAGTGAAACCTGTTAATATTCTTGGCTGATAGAACAGTCCCTATGGGTATGTTAAAAGAGGAAGAAAGCATCGCATTAATTTTCACTTAGTGAGTACCTCTGAAGATGTTTGGCTTCTTGCTTTCTCTGACCCTTCCATGTAGAGAGTACCTTAAGAATCTGTAGCATCAGAAAAATTCATTGTTTAAACAAATTATTAATATGCTTTTGCCTGGAAGCAGACATACTGTTAAATTTTGCACTAAGCCATGAAGTCCTTCATTTTTGTTGTGGATTTTTTTTTAAGAGAATGTTGTTTCCAAAAGGTTGTTGCCTTGTTTTAGTACCTGACATTTCCTTGCCTCAGTTTTTCAGCAAAGTTACAATCGAGACCATGGAGGGTAGTGAACTTTAGAAGTAAAAATCAGGGACAGCTGCAAGATATGCTTTACAGCCAAAGAGGATCACTCATCATCTCAGCTTCTAAAAGCCATGGGGTAGCTTCTGTCCTGTACATGTCTTTGAAGAAAAATGTAAAGATAGCCTAAGATGCTGAGAAGCAGCCTTTTAATCCTGCCTCTTCCACCAGCTATTGAACAGAAGAGCTTAGGGAATGTACTGCAGTGCTGTAATAAATAAACATATTTGGCAGTGGATAAAGTAGACTGGACACATCTCCCTCCAGACATGAATAATACAGCTGTGTGTGGCAGCCAAGGGGGCCAGTTAAGAATGATCTGAGCTGTTTGGAGCCCTCAGAAGATATTAAGAATTGCATTTAATGCTTATGTAGCACTTTCCCAATATTTAACTGGATTACTGGAGGCTTTTAACTTAAAGGTTTCTGGTGACTTAAAACACAAGAATAGCTGAAATCCATTAAAATAAAAAATTCCTAGGAAGTAGCACAGTGTTCCCTGCCTAAGCCTCCAGCTCTGCATCAACAATTTGATAAAGAACAAATATAACCAGAGGGCAGAAAGCTCCTCCCCCCTTTGGACACATTTTAGGACAAAAGCACTCAAACAGGAGCAAAAGAAGAAATAGGTCTTCTCAAACTTCAGCTTCATCAAATGTGAAGCTTGTTATGTACAGTGTCCAATAGGTCATATACTAAGCAATCAAAAAAACCCCAGAGATGACATCATATTGATAGCAATGATAGATAAATAACTTTTTAAACGTGATAATAAATTAAACTCAAGCTCTTTTTATTGAAAATGTAATCTGATCCTAACATTTGTAAAAAGGGTCAATAGAGAAGAGATGAAATAAGGCTGCAATAAAGCCAGTCAATGTGAAAGGAGAAATACCTCATTGTCTGTAAAGCTGGGAAGAGCAGACAAAAACTTACTTGTCTGTTAAGTGGAAGTGAAGAAGTTGGTAAAGGATTTTGGTGGTACAAAGTACGAACCCTCTCCCTGTACCCCCTGCATGCTGATGGAAGAGCATAAGAATTGTATAGTACAAAACACTGAGCAACAGATCCTAAATAAACCTCCTGCTAATATGAGGTTCAGACAAGATAGCAGGGGTTTGAAGCAAATCACATCAGACATCTTTCGTAACACATTAATAGCAATACGTTATTGCCAGCAGATACCATAATAGAAATAGAAATAGAGTATATAGAAAATAAATGCACAAAAGGCAATAGAAAATAAAATGCACAGATAGCAAAACTGTGGGATCGTGCTGCACGTGTTGTCAAAGGGATGGTCCAAGTATTTGTGATTGTCCTTAAAGTTCCCTAGTGTTTCCTAATGTGGGACTTTTCAGTTGCTTATAGCTCCAGCAGGCTTTAGGTAAAATTTAGACTGAATTTTTATTTTCCATACCTTGATTGTTTTAATATTAGGTAGTAGACAGTCTTTGAAGGTTAGGTATTGATCTTTTGCCAGGGAATGAAGAAGGTATGTGGGACTATATGCAAGAAGGAAGGGAACAGATGCTCAAAGACTAATTTGTGATGAGTACCTGAGATGCTGAGCCAAGGTTGCACAAGCAACTTCAGTGTAAGTTTTGGCAATTACAGCTCCAGCATTTCTGGTCCATGTCTCTGGGACAGGAGTGCTCGAATATTAGGAGCTGAATAAGCACATCTGTGAGAAAGAGTGGGGTTTACTGTAAACAAATAACGTGTTGGAGTCCAGTTTCACTGACTTTACTTGTCGTGTACATTAGCGTCTAGGTGCAGGAGTAAACCTTCTGGATTCATTGGATCTGCTCATACAGCAGGAGTTCTCTGACTGTGAGTGAAGGTAGAGAAGAGATTCTCTAGCGCTACACCAGACAGAAGATCTGGCAATAAGAAAAATGAATGTTTTCATGATTTCTTTCCGATTTTGAGTTCCAGCAGGTTCCGCTAAAGATAGCAGGAAATCATAGAAATGTGGAGGGAGTAAATACTGAGGTAGCACATCAAGATTTGGTTTCTTTTGGTAATGTAAAAAAGATGCATTGTGGTGCCAAGAACACACTGCAAGTACAGCCACACACAAAATATGTGAGCAGGTATGTGCATGGCTGACCAAACAAATAAAACTGTGCTTGGTCAACCTGATTAAATGGTGGCATATTATGTGTTTCTTTCCAGCAAGACACGATGTGTGGTTTCATCATACTGCATTACATGGGCTGGTAGTCAACACAGAAGTGCTTTTGGTAGAGGAAATCAAGAGATTCTGTTGTAAATACTAAGAAAAATATATTGTATCTGCATTTCTTCTTGACATTTGTGCATCTATTTTTCTGTCAGATAAAAAAATTGGTATCCAATCAAATGTGCATTGTAATTTTATCATAATCTTCGCCTTTTCTATTCTGTGTATCTTGATTTCTTAGCTTTTCTTCCAAACGCGAAACCAGAAGATTATACTTTGTTTCCAGCAACAGTCTTGAGTGGCTTTATTCATATGTTTGGAACATATATGTATAAAACTGTACAGATCTCTATAAGCACAAAACTCTAACCTGTGTCCATGGTGATGATGAAAATTCAGTTGTAGCTTCAATAAACACCTACATGAGATGCAGTCCCATATCTGCCTCTACTTGCATGTGTAATTATGCATGCAACTTTTTAAAAATTAAGTCATTCATTATGGTTACTCTGTCACTGACAAAATGGTCATTCATCTTAATGTTTCAAGAGCCTGCTTGACAGTATGTCCATTAGTATAATAGAGTTAGCAAGTTTATGATTACAAAAAACTCTGCAGTCCCCAGGCAGTTGGGAGAGTTGATAAACTGGAGATAGTGCAGGCAACACTGGAAGCATGAGCACCTGAGTCTTCTGAGTCTTTCTGGGCTGAATTCAACAGCTGGAAGCTTATCTGTCCTTTGGAGAACTGTCATTTGCTTAGTTTTGGGGATTGGATTTTTTTTACATGAAAAAAAGTGTAGAAAAATAACATTTCCATGCCATAGTCCATAATCAAACTGGGAAAAAAAGGCTAGAATACTCCTGGGTTTTCTTTATAACTAGAGGAATTTTATTAAAAGGCTTAAGATAACCAACATTTTGAAGAGTCTTTTTTTTACTATATGCTATAGTTGATGCTATAAATTTGCAAAATAATTGTAAAATGCTATAAAATGCTAAAAAAACTTTCCTATGCAATAAATCAGCAATCTCCAAGACTTGTATTTGCTTATTTTCTAAGCAAAGTAATTTGGCTCAAATATCACACAGAGATATTTTCACGCTACTAAGATAAACCTGTGATTTTTGGGATTTGAATCATACTAAATGTTCAAGATGCAAATATTCTTCTTTTTTTTTAATATATAGGGTACTGAATTCAATGTTGAAGTTCCTCATCTTCAGCAAATATTCATAATAGTGTTATGATTGAGTCCTTACAGTCAGGTATCTTAGTTGCTTCTCTGTACTGCTGCTGTGTATCAGGATAATGGACTCCAGATTTATTTTTTCAGTGAATTTCAGTCTGTTTATGAATATGCTGAGGCATTTCAGATGCTATGCAGTCCAATTGCTTTCTTCTGAACTAGTTATTATACAAATCCAATGTGAAGCTCACTATCTGCAAGATTTTTGAATTGATGCTATTTCTCAGCTTGGTTGGTGTCAGATACGTTACTGAGTGTGGTCTTTGAAGAAAACTATTTTACAACATAACTAGAAATTAAAAAGAGAAACAAAAAGCATTCAATTGCCCAGTGACTTGGTGGAGGGTGTACCAAAGTTATACTTTTTGTGACTTTTTCTAGTAAGTTTCTATTCAGTGGTGGAATCTCATAGCAGATCTCACTGGGAAGAGGTTGGTGTCTTAATTTTCATCATCCACACAAGTATTTCATATTGTACCATGAGTCTGAGGGGTTATCCTGTCCACTGCCAATTCCTGTTTCCCTTGATACTATAAAATGGTGTTAAGGATGATCTCAGTGGATTGCAGATTCATCTCAAGCCCTATGTGGAGCTTATTAAATGATGAATTTTTCTCTGGAATTTTGGTGGAAAAATTTGATGTAAAGGTTTTAAATCTGTTTCAGAAACAGACTTTAGGCAAACGTCATGCTTCTCTTCCATCCTCCTAATACCTGCTGAGATGGAACCTCTTTTTTATTTCTTCAGTAGGTCTTTTTCTGCCACCTTGATTAAAGTTATGAAGTAGCAATGAATTCTCTCAAAATATATCTGCACAATGTTTGGTAGTAATCATGTAATCTGTCTGATTCCACAGGCTGATTACAAAAGCAGGTGTTCAGACTGATTACACGAGACAGCTTCCCTTCTGCAAATAACTGTCATTAAGGAGCAAATTGTGCAAATTGTGCTCCATGCTAGTTTAATCCCAAAGTTATTCCATTAAAATTAATGGAACCTTTTTGGATTTCAACCAAAGTAAGTTGTTTAGTGAACAGTTCAGATGGAAAACTGACAGCCATACATATTTGTGATCTTAATGTACTTTTTTTCCACAGCTGTTGTCCTAAAGCCAGAGAGAATGTTTTGGTTGCACAGAGGTCATTTTCTGAGACACAGGCTAAAGAAAGGAGCTATGTAAAGTGGAATTTTTGTTTGTTTATTGTTTATCTGGTATAAACAAAGTGTTTCACTTTGTTGATGTAATTGATGGCACTGAAAAATTGCTTGAAAATAGGCTTCAGGCAAAAAATACACCGTACTTCATGAGCCAAATTCATTTGCCACCATTGCCTCTGCAATTCCTAATGTGGTTAATGCTCCTCAATGTGGTTAATGCTCCTCCTTGACAGCTGATGACCTTTCTTCAGCTGAAATATGATTCCATCAATGTAGAGACAAATGGAGGCTACTCGGATATTAATGGTGTCCCAATATCTTCCAATAAAACCTGGAGAATTCATACACCCCCCATGGTGGATTTGTTTGATATGATGTTGAGTAGGGTGGTGTTAGTATGACACTCACCAGCCCCTCTTGATCTTTGGATTGTTCTGCTTTTTGACACGAACTACATTTTACAGCAAAAGGGGACACGTGCAGTGAACCCTATATAGGAAATAAAGTTGCCCCATTTTGAAGGTTTAGATCATAGTGGTTTTTATATGACAAGTATGGGCAGTATCTTCATATTAAGGAGGTAATTGGCAGAAATCTGGGAAAAATCCAGCAATGCAGCAAAATTTTGCCAGTGTGAAAATGATGCTAGAACTTTACAGTACTGTCACATCCAGTTTCAGCACTGTTGCTCCCATGAGAGACTGTTGTAGTGGCCTTTTCTAGACTTAAAAGGTATGAAACTGTGAGGCTTTTATAGTTAGGAAAAATACAGCAATTGCTCTGCCTTTTTATTGTAAATGAGTGCTTAAAATTGTTTGGTGTCAATAGTTTAATGCATAACTGACTCAGCTGTTTACATATGTGTTGCAGGCTGCCTTTTAGATCAATTCCTCCAACAAACAAAAGCCTCATAATAGATGTATTTGAGCACTATCAGGTGCTCAGAGTTAACAGTAAGACACACAGCAAAACTTTCCACAATATTTTATAGGGTTTTATCATCTTTTTTTTTATGTCACAGAGAGATAAAATGTTTTTCAGTTACCTGAAGCATGCCCTGCATTTGAAGAGGAGCACAGCTTAGTGCTATCACATGGCAAGCCCAGTTCAGTGCCCTGAGACCAACCCTGTCATGCTTTGGGCACAGCTGAGTGCGTTCTGTTCTCTAATCTGTAAGCTCACAACTGCTGTACAAGTGATGGCTTATCAAAACTTGATTGAGAGGTAGGAGCTGGGGAGGCAGGATAGGCATCTCAAATGTTACAGCTTTTGAGCTCTCCTGAAGCCCCTGGTGGCAAATATCTGATAGCAGAGGGTTGCTATCACAAAGCCTTGGACAGGTCCTGTAAAGGGCAGCGGTGCACATCTGTGTCAGCTGTGTGTCAGCAGTGATACCTGCCTCTCAATTAAACTTATCTCTGAAGTTCCATAGCTACACATCACCTTCATAAAGCTCACTAGATAGACTCTGCCACGCATGGAGCTCAGTAAAAAGTTGACTGCCTGGCATGATGCTGTCTTGGAAAGTTACTGATGGAGGATCTGTAAAGGTGGGGGTGTGAAGAAGGGAAGAGAAAAACACTTTAATAAATCTCCTTGACTCTAATGAATGTTGATTGACTGTGTAACTTTTAGGTAGGTTTGAGTTGGAGTAAATGTCAAATATAATTCAGTTCACACAGCAGTGTGAAAAGAACTGCTACTTTCCTTGGAGAAAGCCTGACAGCCCAACTTTCTTAAAGGGTTTTTCTGTCTTGCTCATTCGTTCTCTCTTTTTAATGAAGCCTTTCACAGTTGACACTTCCCTAACAAAAGGTAACACAGGTCGTTCCATTAAACAGAATATTCTTCCATCAGCGACATCACAGAGATCAGAAACTGTTACTTTTTTTTATCTGATGGAAAGGATGAGCTGTTACTCAGAAGAAATTGTGTGGTGTTCTGAAGTAATGTCTCTGTACTACAGGTGCTTGGTATTAATGACACATGTTGAGAACAGGCATTTAGCTGCCATAAAATATGTACATATATGAAACTAAGAAAAGTGTATTCTTGTAGTGAGTATTAAGTTCATGTATTAAGTTCTTGAGTGAAACAGAAAATGCACTGTATTAGTACTCAGCTCTGCAACAGACTTCACAGTTATAGAATCCTTTTGGGAACAGATTTGGGGAATGGTAGGCAAGGACAGAAAGGATCAAAATTGCTTAGTGTCTAAGATTAAGACCAGATTTTCAAGGGCTTAGAGTAAAAAGTTTTGACATAATTGGAAAATTCATGGTATCACAAAAAGAATTGCTTTATTCTCAGTGTTTTTTCAAAGCCATGTCTTTGTTTACATGCTGTAGTAAGAGTTATTTTTAAAGCTGATCTTTTTTTTTCTCCATCAGTTCACTAAATGGAGAGTAATGGTAATATTTTTCCTTTGTCCTTCAGTCTATTTGCTTTTTTACATTAGAAATGATAGAATCTCTTTGCTTCCCTGTGTTCACATTTCTGAGCTGTGGTTTGTAAAGAGTTATAGAAATATTCAGAAGTCCTTCAGATAAGTCTGCTGTATTTTAGCCTCTTGGGACAGGATCACACAATCACAGTATGGGTGGGTTGGAAGGGACCACAGTGGGTCATCTGGTCCAACCTCCCTGCTCGAGCAGGGTCATCCTACAGCACATGGCACAGGTTTGTGTCCAGACAGTTCATAAATATCTCCAGTGAGACTGACTCCACGTGCTCTCTGGACAACCTGTTCCAGTGTTTGGTCCCCACACAGTAAAGAAGTTCTTCCTGTTATTCAGCTGGAATTTCTTGTGCATCAGTTTCTCCCCACTGCCTCTCGACCTAGTGGTTGGCACCACAGGGCAGAGTCTGGCTCCATCATCTTGACACCTTCCCTTCAAATGCTTATATACAGGATCACACTGCTTTTAGTTGTGGGTACTTCTGAGCAGACAGCTGCTGCCTATGACAAAGGTAGGAGGAGCAGGAGGGTTAGGTTTGTACCTAAGAGGGAAGGGCCAAGTCAAGTGGGATTGAAAAAAGACGAGTATCCCTCCAGGGGAAATCAAGACTGGTGCAAGAGCAGGGAGAGAAAGGAAGAGCAGCAGCAGAAAGTTGTAGGAGCTGGAGATTGCTTTTGACAAGGAAGACTTTTTGATTCAGGAAGCAATGTCATGTCAATAATTTAGTCGTGTTGGATCAAGGCACCTAAAGTGCTGCTCCTTGTTGAATGTTGGGATATGTGTTAATTCATCACTCTAATGAGAGTAAAGAAATAAATGTGTCTGGATAGCAGGGAGCTAGGGTGAATTACTAAGAGCCACTTTTGAAGTGTAAAATCATTTGTCCCTGTAAAATGTAGCAAGTTCTGCTGTAGATGTAATTGAATAAGCAAGACTGTGAGTAAAGAGATGATGAACAAGGAAAAATGTACCTGTATTGTTCTCATGTAAGACTGACTGTATCTATAATTATTACTGAAAGCAAGGCAAGAGGTCCAGTTTGGTGAAAATGGATTTGTTTATGTATAGAGTATGAATTGGGAAGAAAAATTTTGTCCGTTACTGGCACGGTCTTTTTATGCATCTATTGAGGTGACAAAAAATAATTTTGGTAGCCCAGTAAGATACATTTTCCCATTTTCCAATCATTCCTTAATTACAGCTGTTTGTGACTGAGTGAGTAGCTAGTGATGTGGTGTGAGTAATGCTGGTATTCCCAGTGATTATTCAGAAGGCAGCATGACTTTTAAGATTTCCTGTGGTTTTTGTCTGCATGAGTTGTACAAATGCCACATTTTAATGGCTTTTTAATATTTTTCAAGCAGCCAAATACTGTTCTTCAAAAGTTCTTAAAATTACTCTAGTAAATACATTTGCTCTGTAAATAGAAAGAAAATAATTTAAATCTTAGGATTATTTGGCATATTTCTCTGCAGTGGTATATATTCACTCTTGTATTGGAACACACTAAAACTGCTTTGATGTAAGACTCATACCTGATTTTCATTCATGTTATCCATTTGTCTTTTTACAAGATAAAAATTTCAGGTGGAAATCTATATTACGTACTTATTATTTTTTGAACTGCTATTTAGAATTTAAGGATATTTGGAAGAAAAAATATTCTCATCATTCAGCAATAGTTGTAAATTTTGTATTCTTTTATATATTTATTTATTTATCCAGTGGGGCTCCATGAGTATTGTAGTTCTGCTTTCCTTTTACCCCCTAACTCAATGAGGAAGGCTGTCCTTGCAGAATACAAACCTTTCTTGGGGTTTGGTGGAAGGGAATGCTAACAACAGCCAGCAACCTCCAAGTCTTCTCTTCCATCTGCAAGGGGAACTCGTGGTCCTGTATTCTGCAGACTACAGAAGTGTGTATATTTAGATAAAATATCAGATCAAGACTGTGCACAAATGTTTCCTTGAAACATATTTTTAAGAATCTTTCTGTGATCAGACTGTATCTAGTTCCCTTAATTCCAATAAACTGACACAGAACTCAGCATCAGAAACACCAGTAGCTCTCAGTGCTGATGGAGTGACCTTTCTCCTGAGTCAAAGAAAGCTTTATACCAACCTATAGTTAGCATGATTTGACATAACTTTTGATTCCTTTTTATTGGGTAGTTCAAGTACAGTCCGTTCATATTTTTTTATATAATGGTGAGTGCTGTGATTCAGGTCTTTCTTCAGAGTGGTGAGAATCTGAAGAGTGGTAATTACTAGAACTAAAAATAGGTATATTGGCTAACTTTCAAGTCAGAAGAGGTAGGGTAGGGGACATGGAGTGCTAGTACAAGTATTAACTTCTCACACTGAATTGAGTACTTCTTGATAATATGAAAGTCACAGAGTGCTGCTGTGCTATGGAGGATAAACCAGCTCAAAGACCTGAATTCTTACACCCCTGAAAAACAAGATGCTCATCACAAATTGTTTTAGTTCAACAGATGGTCACGGCAGACCTGATTCTGCAGCCTCACCTTACATGAGGAATGATTTGTTATTTCCCTAAAACACCTCCTGTTTTAAAGTGAAGAAGGACTGTATAGATCTCCAACTCTGTTTTTTTTGAAAGGTCAAAATACATCTGGACTTCATTGTTTTAGCCACAATTTTTACACTGGCAAATGTGGTTAAAACAGATATTATAGCAAGAGATTTTATTTCTCAGGGTAAAGATTTGCATCTGTTAGACTGAGCTTCAGCAGATTTAATGGTCTTCATATTTGGCTCTGTTATTTCTACAGGGAACTATGAAGTTGAATGAGTAGAAGATTCATGTACTTTACGGAAAATCTGCTTTTGAGACTCCTTTGAACAGTACAGATGTTTATTTTTCTTCACAATAGTTTTTCTTTTCTTGTTCAGTGGTTACTATTTTGATCTACAATATGCCCATTGCAACAAAAGTTTTACATTAAATGGTCAAAATGCCAGCAGAGAAAATGAGAAGAAACTCACAGAGGATGAAACCTGTGTAGTTATTTTTTGATAAGTGTAAGTGGGAACATTCTGGAGTATTTACAGCAAAGGACAGTTCAATATTAAGGTATAATTTTATTCCATCACATTAATCCTGCAATGCACATAAGCATTTACCTTCATTATGTTGATGGGTATTACAAAGCACAGAGAGGTGAGGTAAACACACCCAAGTCTCACACTGAATTGCTGAGAGAATATCAAATACAGCCTGGGATCTCTAATGCCTTGTTTTGCTGCCTGTCCATCACAGCACATCTTTGTTGGGCTCCAAGAATTCCAGATTCCTGGTGAATCTTGTTTAAACTAGCAATAAGGCAGTTTATCCTAATATTCTGGTCTATGACCAGGGCAGGCCTTTTTACTGCTCCTTTCTAGAGTGTAGCCTTCAGCAGAGAGGTTGCAGAGACTCATCTCAACATACAGTAGAGTTGGCATAGATTTAGGGTCTTGTGTTGAGAGGGAAGGTTTGTGAGCATGTAATTTTATTACAAATCTTCTGGTGAGGAAAAGCTGCGTGGTTTTTGCTGCTGTGGTCTGTTTGCAGAGTGCAGTGTGCTTTGACGAACAGTTATTGTACCTTGTCAGCTTCCATTACGTTACACCATCCACAACAAATTGGTTTTTTACTATAACTACATTGCAAAAAGTACCCTGAAACATTTGGAGGTGTTTTTTCCCCCTTATATTTAGCTTAGTGAGTATGGAGTAACAAAGGTCACAGTTGACGGTTTTGATTAAAAATAGCAGAGGATTTGGGAATAGATTTTAAAAAATCTTAAGTCATTCCTAAATTCTGAAGACAAGTGTAAAGAGAATACTGACAAAAAGCCAAACCATTTTTCATGGGAAGTTATAGTGTCACAGGATCACCCATTGCTATCGAGCTTCATAATGGGAACTACAGACAATCAAACGCTTCCCTGGGAAGCCCAGATATGCTAAAGATACAGGGCAGCAAGAAATCACTTTAACTGCAACTTTTGATAGAGATGCATATTTAAATTACCTATAACCTACACTGTTCCTTCTCCTCCTTCTTCTCCTTCCCATCCAGTAACAGTTTGTTGACTTGCAGTTTCACTTAGACATGAATAATGGAGAGAAATCAAAATATATACTGGGGGTTGGAGGAACAAAATATAAAAATTCCAAGCCTGAGCATGGTAAATCTTGGACACTAGTGACAATGCAAACTTGAAATGCATATTGTAACATGATCTGTATCTCATAAATGTTTCCAAAGCTCTGCAGACATGTAAAGATTGTTCATTTTATTGGTAGAAACCAGAGATAACCAAACTCTGGTTAATAAGTTATAGTGTGAACATGAGAATAGGCTGCAGAATTTAGCTTTTGCCTGTTTCTGAAAAGCATCTCAATATAAAACAGACTTTTTTTTTTCAGTGGGAAATAGCTTTATTCTAGACCAAGTCTCAGTTGGAAACCAAATCTGCACTGTGTTGAACCTTATGGTCCCAGTTCCCTGCAAAGTGTCCATCTGCAGTAGATGTAGGTTCCATACTCTGTAAGAATCCATGGCCGAAATCTGAATTCACAAATTGAATTCTCAAAACTGAAAGACTAAATATATTCACTCAGTGTAAATTTGAATGTGGATAAGAAAGAAGTAAACAATTATTTTGTACTAGAAAAATATTGGCATCATGCTGTAGCTGCCCCACCTGGTTGGATTTCTGTAAAATCCTCTTCAATAGAGGGACCTGACAGTCCCTCAATGTCACTGAGAGAGAGAGATGGGAACCAGATAAGCACATCTTACCTGAGGTTTGACAAGTTGGTATCTTTTCGTTGAGCGTTTGCAAGAATTTAGCATTTTGCAGGAATTATATAGGCCACTCCAAGAACATAACTTCACCTTCTTGTTTCATCCTGTTTCAACTAGCTGTTGGCAATCTGACATTTCTCAATCACAGCATGTTTTCCAGGGGAACAGTTCAGCTTTTCAATTGCTTGCAGTGATTATTGTCTGTTAGCATGGTGCCACCTCAGGTTCTTGGGGCATGAACCTGTGTTGTTCTCTTTTGCTCTCTTTCTCCTTGTCTGCAGCTGCTCTAACAGCCAAATCACAGCGAGCCTTTCATTAATACCCACGGCCATGGCTGGTTGTAAAGTCACGTTCATAGCTCGGGGATACTGAAAACTCTTCCTAGTGATAAACCTTGGAAAAGATGCTCAGAATAGGAGGCTAAAGCAGACCCAGTCTTCTCTGTAGGCGTAGATTTAAATTCTCTAAAAACTGTGGAAAGCATAAACTATGCTGCAGTTGGGAATTTCTGATGCTGAGCAGTTTGCAAATCACACCACTAGTGTATCAGCAGTAGTACAGTGAATGAAATTAGTGGAGCTGCTTTCTGAATATGATAGAGGAAATGAGGACAGTGTGTAGCTCATTTGAATTAATTTGCCATAAATAATTATTGTTTCTTTGAAAATCACCAAGTTCTCATTTGGGGCTAAAAAAAAAGTACTTCAAAAATACATTCAGCTGCTCTTAGCACTGGGTGTGACCAGTCTGGTTTTTGCAGCTGTATTTATTTACTTTTATCATTGTTGCACCTACAGGCAAAGGTATGATTGAGCTTGGCACTGTCCAGATGGGAAGCAGGGAGAGAATCTTGCCCTGGGCAAGTTGTAATCAGGCTGACAGAGAAATGGATGTGCTGAAGCCCTTTGAAAGCCTAGCTAGCACTTCAGGCGTGCTGAGCACGTTTTCGATGGTGGGGTCTTCTTGCTGCTTTGTTTATGAATTCTAGCATCAGTGTTATTGCTGCCTGCCAAATCACCACCTGACTTTATACACTTAAAACTCAGAGAAATTTTGGCTATTCTGAATTCTTCCTGAAACGTTTTTATTAGGATGCCTTGTATAAACAGACAATATATTCTTTAGTAATCAAAGGCAAATTTTTTCACGGACCACAAAGATCCGTTTGGAGGCAATTTGGGAAAACTAGCCACCCACCTGGGCAATTTTGCTTCTTGAATAAGGCTTATCTTTTCTCTTGGTTTTTGGGGAGGTTGGTCAGGTGGGATTTGGGGTTTTTTCGGGTTTTTTTGGTGGGGGGTGGACGTTGAAGGTTTTTTTGTGTGAGTTTTTTTTGGTAAATATGTCATCTTTGATACCTTTTGAGTTCTATAAGCCCTTTTGTTTTCAGTAACAATAAATAAGTTATAGCCTATTTCTCTACAAACCTTTTATTGTCCACTTATTAATTCTCTCAAAGAAATGCCTAGGAACAAGCTGATGAAGAGGGGTAGATTTGAGTGTGAGACATTGTCAAGCAAGAGAATAAATAAGTTTTTTCCCCCCTTTTTTTCTCCTGCTTGTCACAGAACTGTTTAACTTGCAATAAATTATCAAGAACTGTTAGTAAATTAGTATGCCACCTGGGACAGGTTGTTGATTATCTTGTGATTTCTATTTACTTTTCTGGAATGGCCTGCAGTCTCAGATGAGTGCTTCTTTCAGGAAACTCACTTGAAGAAATGACAAAAGGCCATTTTTTCTGGATATAGATTATACTGGGAGCTTTTAATTAACTTTTAATTATGTGAAAGAGGCTCTTTATATATATCCCAGTGTTTCATTTTTTATGTTTCATCCTTTATGGCTTGCTCACACTGTCCCCCACCCAGTTAGTTGTGTTGTATTATGGTTATTTGATGGTGCTTACAAGTTTTTAGGAGCATTATTTCAAATACAATCAATAAAAGGTCTGTAAGTATTCTTACATTTTTTATCAATGTCTAGCTGTGGTCCTGGGCTGCAGTGGCTTAAAGCACAAGATGTGAAGAACAAGAAGTGCTGGACAGTTATAGTGGAAGGGATTTCATAAACATAAGAAAGTACAGTGTCATTTACAGGGCTAATGCCAACAGTAAAAAAACCCAACAACCACAACAAAAAAGCCCCAAACAAAACAACAAAAAACACAACCCAAAATGCACAAGAAAAGCCGCTAAAACAATTTTTTTTTAACAGCATTAGGCAGATTAAGTTCTAGTTGGAAGTTGGCCCTTCCAGTTTTCTCCCTGCATAACCTCACAATGTCCTTGTTGTCCTCTTGAGCTGTGTGCCCCTTATTCCAAAGGGCGACCTTCTTCCAAGTATCATAAATGCTTCTCCAAGAACAGCAAACTTAGAACTTTGTTATCACAGCAGTCTCTCTGTTCCTAAACAGGAGGACATGTTCCCTAGCTGTCTCCCTCATCAGCTGTGCTGGGAAGTTCCCTTCCACACACTGCAGGAGCCCCTCTCTTAACACCACTCAAAGGACACTTACTTTTATTACCATCTTGTTGGTATTGAAATGTAGAGAAGCTCTGATAAATGTGAAGTCTCATAAGACATTTGTGTTACAGCCTCAAGAACCACTGCAAAATCTTGTAAGGCCCAAAGCAGTGATAAGGTTGATGTTTTGTTTGGATTCTGCTTTAGATGGCATCAGTCCCAGGGTCTGCAAAAGGGTCGATTTGCAGAGTTCTGTCTGACTGGGATCAGAATTGGAACTCCAAGACTAACCTTGGTCTCATGCATTTAGAGCTCTGTGTAGCTGCTTGTCTCAGAAAGGAAAATAACAATGTTGCCTGGATTTTGTTTTTCCATATCAGCTATAATTTGTAGCTGAATCTCTAGCAATGTTCTTGGCAGGAGAGAAAGCTCCTGAAATCTGCCTAGCTCTTTTCTGTGTCTAAACACACTGCTAGAAGCCAAGCTCCTCAACTTTCCATTTCCAGCAAAATATTATGTTAAAACCAAACAAAATAATAAAAAACCCAAATGCCTGGTTTAATTACAGGCTTTTAAGGAGGATTAAATGTTAGTAAAAGGGAGAAAAGGTAGTAGAAATGTTTGTGCATTCATTTATTAATGTTTGGATTCACTTTTAAACTGCTCATTAAAATGTAGTGGAAAAGAGCCAAAATAACATTCTCAGGAACAAAGATAGAAACAGTCACACCTTCCCCTAAATTTTTCCAATGTAGCAAACGAGCAAGAGCATGTTATTTCTATTTCTGAGCTGGTTTGGGTAATGTGCAGCCTTTTCTCTCTCATATGTGTGAGTATATGTACAGAATTGCCTAAGGTTTAGTAAAAACAGCATTCAACTGGGATGAGGCCAGGACTTGTTCCTGCAATCACCGTATGAGTGCTCTAACAACTAATGAACAAAGACAGTATCCCTGCCCCAACAAATATTTTCTAACTCTGTGCATAAGGTGGAGCTTCCCAGAGGGAGCTGCTGTCTCCCCCTAAGTCCTTCATGGGGTCTAGGAATCATGCTCGTAAATCTGATGTAAGTTTTCAGCAATACATTTCAGTTATGGAAAAAAATTATGCTTTTCAATAGGAAAAATATTTTAAACATCCTCTTCCAAAAGCACCAATCAACACCACTCCCAAGTACACCCAGAGAAAACTAGGACAATGGCTACCAGGTATGTGTATTTACTGAAATCTTACCTCAATATCAAATGGGTATTTCACAACTAAATCTAAGCCCCAGTGGAGAAAGTTTTATTATCTGCAGTGCTGCTTAAATCAGGCACAGCAGTTCTGTATGCTTCTGAATATAAAAGCTCTATTCTTCAGTGAAGTCCTTTTTCTATTAATGAGATTCACCCTAATGGGACCAAAAATTACTTTAAAAGACATTTTCTTTCTGCTTTTCAAGGGTTTTTTTACAGTCCATTTGGACTGGATATCAAAGATAAGGGGAAATATTTCAATAGCAAGAGCTTTTATAATTAAGCTTTGTAGCCTACATAATGGAGATATGGCCAAATTCAAGTGAAAAATAATTACTGTTTTTCCAGCACTTGCCTCTGCTGCTCTCCCTTTTTTCTCTGTCTCCCATTTTCTCTTTCAAACCCACATAATCTGTTGTGACTTAAGTATGAAAGACTTGCTCAGAGCAGCACTTTCGCCCAGGTTTGTGTTTTCCCTCGTGGTCTAGAGGAGAGGACCTGTTCAATCTTTAACTATACCCAGACCTCCTTTCAGGCAAGTGCCTACACTTTTCAAAAGGAATCAGGTTCTTCCTGAAGGATAAGGAATTTAAACAGCTCATTTCCTAGTGCCATCTACCCCTTTAGATATGGAAATGGGCAAAAGCAAAATACATGTGAGACCTGTGAGACACATCTGAAGCATTTTGTAGATGATGCTAAGAAAGGCATGACGTTTATTGTTTTCCAGTCTTCAGGAACTTCTCCCAGTCACTGAGCCTTTCAAAGCTCTCAGTGGTTAGAGTTGGCAGCTTCAGCAGCTTTGGACCTGGCCCATCTGGTTGCTTGACCTTGTTTATGTTTGCAAATGTGTATATTTACATATACATACACACACATTTCTCACCTACAAGTTTGGAAAATGCTACTTATTCTTTATAACTTGTGGCAGAGTCATTAAACACCTTGATCTCCATAAGAAGTGCTCTATAAAACTGGGAGAGAGAGGAATAGATGTGCTTGAGGTTGATGCCTTAGCTGTTGTTGGGGATGTCTTGGGTGTGTTATGGGAAGACCTTTGCCTGTGAAAACACCTGGTGAGTTTTTGGGATTTGAGGGGGGAAATTGTGCAAATTGAGATTCTCCACAGCAATGTTTTGAGAGCTCCTTTTTGTACTCTTCCCAGAAAATTCTTATACAGCCTTATAACAGAGCTGAGATTCCTAGTAAAGGACCAGAAGGCATACCTCTAGTATTTTTAAGACACAAAAGTGTTTATCTATTACAGAAGATGATGAGGTCCTGATCAATCCTATATGAGTATAATTTTAGCCACCACAACTGCCTTTCTTTCTTTCATGTTTTTTGTGCCTATCACTAATTACCATCCGTGTAGTTTCTCTTTGAGCTTAGTGCAGATTTTACTGTTGACAAATTAATGGCTGGTGGCTAGGAACTGTTTGAGCTGTTTCTTCATTAATTTAGATCAAATCACATATGTAGTCATTTGTTGTGCATCCATTATCCTGTTTGGAAAGCATTGTTTTATATTTTTGCTCTGTGATGTGTTCAGGCAGAAAATATTTGCAGTTTAGTTGGAGGTCTACAAAATAACTTGTTGAATTAGATTAATCTGTGAATGCCTAAGCTAAAAAGATCAGTGTGTGCCTTTTTTGTCCGGTAAACACTAATGTTTGTGGAAATATTGGTGGGAAACAATGAAGCTTGCCCATTTCTGCTTTTAATACAACTCCCTCTTTTTTTTCTCTGAGACACAGAAAATGTTCTTATTTCATGGGCAATATAAAATTGGGTTAGAGAACATTCCCCTGCTGTGACAAGAATTGGCACTATGCCTTGCCCAGTGCTCTTCCCCTCTCAAACTGCTGATTTAGAGCATACTGGAAAACACCATCGGATTTAGTTCTTGGTATACTGGAGTGCATCTATTTAAACCAAAACTTTTGAATATGTGAACAAACCAATACAGGGACCACCCCTCAAAGCATCTCAACATTAAGTTTTGCAGACTTTGTATGTAGGAGTGTACACGGGGTACATGAAATGATCACTTTTGCTGAAGAATTAGCAGCAGCCAGGCTAATGTTGGACTTTGCAGGAAGATCAAAGGACTCTTCTGTTTTTACTGTGACCTTTGGCATATTCATGCCTTTCTCAGTATATTGCAGAAATTCCTAATTTACTTAATGTCTGCCAGTTTATTTTGAATTCTCAGGCTGGCAGCATGAGCTACTGTCTGTGGGCATTAATTACTATGATATGTAAGCAGCCTTAAACCTGATTTCACTATGGTGAATGCCCTAAAGGAAAGCAAACTACTTCAAAACTATTTTCTTTTATGATCTGATTATATTATTTCAGGCCTGCCTAGGTGCAGTGTAAGCCAACTCTGTCCAGTTACTTTGAACACATTTTTCTGTTAAGGTGCTAACTCTGATGTTCACTCCCTCTTCAGTATGTCTTATGTGCTACCAACTACTCCAGTTGCTAACCAGCTTATTTTGAGATCCTGACCTCTAAATATTCATTCCACATCCTAAAGTGCCTAATATGTTGCTGATACTAGACAAAAAATATTGCAGCTTCTGTTGTGATAGCCCAAATGATTAATGAGCTGACCACAACCCGGGGGAGAAGAAACTGTGATACATGCTTTCCATTAGCTCCACCAGGATTGCTTCAGATGGCCTTTGATTGTGTCCTGAGATTATGTGATCAGTGTAGCAAATAATTCTCAGGAATCATCCTTAATATTCCCATTTTCCCTTCCCTTATAGTGGTTCTCCTAGAGACTAGTTGCTATTTTGAAATGCTTCTGTGTGACAGCTTAAAAGGGACTCTCAAAGAGAAAATAAGAATTCTAGAGAAAGCTGTGAATGCTTAACATAAAAAGTAAAATACTGTTCTGGGGTGTACCTAAATTCCTTTCTATATGTATTCCACCCAATTCAGTTGGACACAGAAGCAGACTTATTAGATCTACTTATAACTTAACATTTGTGAGGAGTGATTTTGTAATGCAACTTCCAGGGAAAATCTACAAGATTAAACTGCTATCTGGGAGACATTTTATTCTACTCTGCTTGGAATTACCTTGGGTTGATTTTTTAGGTATTGTTTTTAACCACTCTCAGAGTAAAGGGACTATATTTCACTCTCACTAGCCACCCTTGAGTTATCAGGTCTCTCATACCATCCAAAATAAAAATCATAACCCTTTGCAGTCCACTTTGTGTATTTTATGAGTGCTGCCTGAGAAGCAACATCTCATTTACAAGTGGGACCAGGAGCTTTAGTAACCTCTCTCCCAGCCAAGTGTATCTAATAACACATGAATAACATAAATTGTAAGCCCAAGAAAAATAGATGAGTTACTTAGTCTTACAAATGCTGAGGGTGTGCTGCAGTGCTGTGAAGCTCTGTGAATGCTGCCCTGAGATTGGAAGTAGTGGCACAAAGAGCATTTCCCTTCAGAACTGTGTAGGCACAGAGGTTTGTGATGGTGTCACCAGGGGATGCTCCACAGCCTTGTCTCCAGTTTAGCTCAGCACCTTCATCTAGGCATTAGCACTGCATGTTCTTAATGGCTTTAGGGTGAAGGAGGGTAGACTTAGACTGGATGTTAGGAAAAAGTTCTTTAGTGTGAGGGTGATGAGATGCTGGAAAGATTGTTGTGCAGAGTAGTTGTTGATGACCCCTCTCTGGAAGTGTTCTATGAAAGAATTTGCCTCAGTGGGGATGGCTTATAAGTTCACATCATTAAGGGGTTTTTTTCCTGGAGTGGGTCCAGCATTCTTTAGGGTTGTATCCCCAGAGAATCATCTATGTCCAGTGGGAGTTCAGCCTACTGGGGTGGCTGGGGAAGTGTAGGTTCTTCCATGGCCATGCTTGGCTTCTCAGTGCATGTCTGCTGTGTGCTTAAATGAAGAGTCTCTATATTTTTTTTCATTTCTTACTCTGCCCAAAGGAGGTTTCTTCCTTCAGGGTCAGTATAGAATGCTGAGGAGTGTCTTGATTTCTGACCTTATGGAGAATTATAGAATTAAAATACAGTGTCTCATGTCTCTCACCACTTACTGTAGAAATCTCCTATAGCAAGTCAGATGCTGTGAGTGTAAAAATTTATTCATCACAGACATTTTTACTTTTTTTTTCTTTGTAATAATAGGGAAATAGAAAGGAAAATAAAAGCTACAATTAAAATTAAGATCAGTTGCTGAAATTGAAAGAGACAGCACAATTGTAATATGTTAGAAAATTGCCTTGTTTTAGAGAAAGTGCTGATTAAGAACAAATTTGTTTTGAGTTTAAATTTTGATTGGACCTAAACTGAGGGGAGGGGAGTTATATTTTAGACACAGTGCAAATGATGCATGTTAATGTCCTCTGTTTATTGCCACTTGAAATTGCAGCATAGCTTTGAATTGCTGCCAAATCTACAGTTAAGACTCCCAAGTAATCACTATGAATATTCCAAATCTTCATGGTAACAGTGGAAGAAAAAGTCTGATACACAAAGAACTGTAGCCTAAGCCATCAGAATCTTTTCTTCCTTTGGGGCTCAGATTGTGATTCCACTCATAGCAGGAATGGTTAGACATGCATATTGGCCAATCAGTCTTGAAAGAGAGATTAAACAAATGGATTTAATTATGTTATTTTCAGATTTATTTGGTTTTCCTGTTAACTCCTGCCTCACTGACTTTTCCTGAAATGAGGAAAGGCATGGCTTTTCTTCAGTTTTGGAATGGTTTAATTCCTATATTGGCATGGTGTGGTATTTTTCTTTTTTATTGGATTTTTTTTCCTTTTCCCTTTATTCATCTATAACAGATACTATTTTTACTCTTTTTCTTTACAATCCATAGGACTGCTTATCTCCTTGAAATATTTTTTTTTACTTCCGTGTAGCTACTGGAAGTTGCAGCCTTACATCTGACCTGAATATATGCACGTGATATTGTGGCTTGTTTAGCTGGATGGAGATTAAGTACTTAGGTCTGAGATAAACAGCATAATATAAAGTTACACTTCAAAAAAATATATTAGAAGAATCTCACAGGAGTGAGAAATGATAAGTAAAATGTTTATAAAGAGCTCAAATTTATCTATGCTTAAAATCTGTTCTGGTTTTCAAATACACAGTTATTCAAGAAAGTAGTTTATTTTAAAGCCATCACTGCTAGTTGGCTCTCCAGATAGAATGTTCCAGTTGCATCCCTTCATCAGGTGCTTGCAGGAGGGTTTTGCTATTTGTTCTGCTTATAAAGCGAGTAAAACTTGTTATGGAAAGCATCTAATGTGGATGCAATATTTACTCTGGAGCATTTTCCTAAATAACTAGTGTTAGCCAGCAGGCAAGTCTGAGCACCTGGTGTGTTGCTGTGGGAAGGAAATCTGTATGTCTGACACATAATGATCAGTTTAAACTATGAGTTTGAACTAAGTTTGAAATATAAATCACAACACTGACTGAAATTCAAAAATACTTATTTAATCAAATTATTATGTGGGTATGAATAAAAGAATAGTTAGCAAACCTGCCATATTTGTGTGTAAGTCTACAATCTTTAGGCTATTTTTAAAAATAGATTTAACTCCAAAAGCTACATAATATTTTTGAAGGACAGCATTAGCAAATATCACAGTGTGTTTGCATTACATTATTACAAGCATTTTTCTTATGATTTCAGTGCTGTTGGGTCCACATTATGAAACTTAGGCATGCCTATATTTAAGCCTCATTAACAGTGAAACCCCTCCCTATTTTATAAATCTCATTCCTTTATAATTTTGAAGTCATACGTTTGATATTTTTGGAAGTGTAAGATTTATAGGCTCAGGGAAAAAAAAAGGCAAGTCAGTATTGTTGTAGTCCAGAGATTACTGTTCTGTACAAGTGCAGCTCATGCCTGTGGTGGGGACCAGGTCCTTCCCTCTGTGTTCCGGTCACAAACCAACAGGAATGAGCACTATATACCTCTCTCAGCAGGAAAATAGTTTGAATTTATTTATTTCCAAAATAGATATTTTAAGCCTAAATCACAGATGGGAGTCTGGCAAGAAAGTACAAATCCCTGTGCTGGGCCCTCCCTTGAGATGCAGGCACAGGGACAGGGCAGCACATGGCAGCCACATTCAATTTTAGGTTCATGCCATGCCTGCTGCAGAAAACCTAATAAATGAGTGTGTTACAAGGATCTTTGAATGCTGTATCTAGGCCACCAGCAGCTACTGGTGGAGTGTAGATAGTAAAGAATTAAACAGACATTGTTGGAAGCACTTCCCAAGAGACAGAAAGCTATTGGATACAGCAGAAATAAGAGAAGGCATTTGTGAAGGTGTCATTTACTGAGGCTTTCCAGTAAAAATGTCATTTTCTTTCTCATGGGAAAATTATATCATTAAAAAATACAAGATTATAACAATGTAATGGGTTATTATTTTGCTTTTCTTACTGACCTAGACATGCAGCTAATGGAGTAGATTTGCCTTAATATATGTTTTAGTGTGGGATTTCAGCACTGGGCCATGAACCCTGAAGTATCTGCAGTTGTCTCTCTTGTTCAACAATGTACTTCAATAAGTGCCCCATTTGAGGAATATGAAAGCCCTTGAAATTAGTGCCACTGTGTATGTGCTTCAAGGACAAGAGCACATGCTTAACTTACTTGTCAAATTGGAGCATCTAGAAATGTTGAATTTATAGGTTTTCCCCCCAAGACCAATTGCAGTAAAAGCTCAGCCCAGCTGTCATATCTGTATAATTCATTAGAAGTTTCAAAATTTTAACTTCAGCTCTGCTCTAAAATGTTACTACATAAAAATGGTGCTGTTTTTGTTAATCTCTTCCTTTCTCTCTATTCACGTTATTGTAATTCTGTTTGCATAACTCATTGCCATTTATTTCTGTAAGCAATTTACAGTCACTGTACCACAGTGATCAGTATTCTGTGGTGTGTTCTGCACCATTTGCTGAATATTCTAAATACATTTTGAATTAAGGATTTTTTAAAAATTATTTTTGAAGTGTGAGCTAGAGAGAGCCCAGCTGGACTTTGAAAATCCAGTTTGTTTGCAGGCTATCAGTTGATAAAGGCAGATTTTTGAATGCCAACTGGACCCTTTTGATCAGGAAAAGCAATCAAAATGGATCTTCACATTGACAGTTTTAGAACCATGATGTTATAGCAAAAGATGAAGGAGCTGAAATGAGTAAAATTCTGACTAAATTATGTGAAGAGATTTTCTTTGTTGCTTAAAGCCTGACATAAAGGTCGCACAAGGAGACAGCTCAAGATATTATCTCGAGTCAAGGCATTGTTTGGACCTGAGAAGGAAATGCAAATAATTTATTATCTTTGCATCAAAGTGAATTTTCTTTTTATTCAAAATATGTCAGGAAGAGGAGAATGATGAAACAATGGAGAGATATTATAAAGAAGTTCTTTCTCCTTGGTCATTCTTCTGCTATGGCCCTGATTATTTTTGCATTTAGTAGCTCACTAGATAAAGAAATGTATTTATATGGACATGTTGAAATAAGTCATTACTAGTAGTATTTTTTTTTTTTTTCATTAGTCTGGAGATTTTAACATGTGGCCTCATGAACCTTGTACAAGCACCAGAACCCAAGGCAGTCATTCTGAGCAGAAATGAGAAGTATAATCAGTTTAGTGTGGGTTGCAAGAGAAGTTATAGAATGTAATATTCACAGATTTGGTCAGGGAAGATTAATAAAATCTTAAAATCCTTATCTCTTAGGTGATTTGACTTTATTGTCTGCAGAATTTTGATACATAGGGTACGATGTGTACAAAGTTTGACATTTACACACACAAAAAAAATAAGGCTGTGTTGTCTGTTATAGAGAAATCAGGCTTCTGAAGATGTGCTGTTGTTTTTGTCTTTTAGATAATTCTGGTAAGTTCTTCCCACAATGACCGTGACCAAAGCCTTTTCATAAGCACAGATGAAGGAGCCACTTTCCAGAAACAACCCATTGCTTTCTTTGTGGAAACTCTCCTTTTTCACCCAAAAGAAGAAGATAAAGTACTTGCTTATACCAAGGAAGGCAAGGTAAGGCTTGAAGATACTTCATTTCTCTGAAATTTAGGAATTATGCTATTAAGATTATATAAAGCAATTCTGACATGCTGATTAGTGTTGGGTTTTATGAAATAATAATTGCCCAGAAGAGAATCATATAGTGGTTCTCAGATTTATTTAAATATTTATTTTATTGATGTCCAAATCTTTGTGGTTATGGTAGTTTCAATCCTGGCATTTTCAGTTGATATGGATATTGGGAATATTTATCCTTCTGCATAATACAGTTTAATAATGAAGTATGCTCCTCCCTAGAAAGTGACCAAAACCGATTTATAGTACAGTAGAAAGTAAATGAAGTTGAAATATTGCCCCCAAAGGCTGTTCACAGGATATAAAACAAACTCACAAAAACTGCACACTCATATAGCAGAGTAGGATTTGTGGAATCAGTAACTCTGTAGAAATGTATAATAATGATGTCCCTTATGATGTCCTTATACCACTTCCAAATTCAGGAGCTGTTCATGTTTGTAAATTTTTACCCTCCTTCAGATTTCTTCCCGATAAACTGTGAAGTCAGCTTTGGGGGTGGGTTGGGCTGAGCACTGCTGAGTGTGCACACCATCTCTGGGTGTGTAGCTCCTCTCTTTTTCACAGTGCCAAAACTGCAGATGCAAACTCAGTCATTCTGGTCCTGGCAGCAGCCTTGACTCACCTCTACCATTACTCCTGCTTTAAACTTAAATTGGTAAACTCCAGTCCATTTTACCCCAATCATACCTTACAGAATGTATTTATTTAGGTGGTGAGATTAGTCAGAGAAGTTGCACATACTGCAGCCAATACTGCACTGATTCCAGTGATGTTATATCAAGTCACTCTTTGGGACATGTTTTTGAATATATAAGTAAACAGCTGATCCCAAACCAATTCATGTTTACAGGCGTTTGCAAGTAAGGATAGAACTAGAATAAAAAACATAGCAAACCAAACTAAGTCACAAATGACACTAAATATTTTACTTAGCTTTGATTTGAAATTCTAACACAATTACAAATAATTTTAATGCATGTTATGTAAATAAAATACTTCAGGGAAGCCTGAAGTAATGAAAAGCCTTTGTTATGAAAATATCTTTTTTCGGTTTGACTTTTGTTCCTGATAGTAGATATAATTATTGAATTTTTTTATAGTTACAGAGTGGCAGAATCATGAAGCGTAAGAGTCCAAAGTGTACTAACAAGCTGTGCAGCCCACAACGAGTGGGTAGAAGTATTTGTCAGAAGAGAGCTAGAGGTAGAAGTACAAAGTGAAGCAGTTGGTGTGTTTTTTGATGAATTGAGCATGTTAGGAAGATTGTCAGGCCTTTTATACTTGGATAATCTCCAAAAGGAGTGATGCTACTATTTTCCGTGTTTAAAATGCGACTAGACAAAACAAAACAAAACAAAACAAAACAAAACAAACAAAAAAAGCCCCAGTAAGGAATAGTTCTGCAGCAGTAGCTGGAAGGAAGGGTTAGGTAATCTGATGGACTTTTCTCAGGCTTTCAATGACACTAAAGAGAGTCAACCATAAAGACTTCCTTGACAAGTCCTACATCTTTACCTTAGATGTGTAGGAATGAAGGATGCCTTTGACTATAACTGGGTCAGTAACCTGCTTATGTTTTGTATGAAAGCTGATATATTTGGCTTAGAAGGGAGAGGAAGATAAAGTGATGTTGGCAGGGAAGGAGTTGAAAATCAAAATTGCAACTTGACACAAGAAAAGGTCACTGTACTAAAATCAATGATCTTGAGAGATAATGCTGATCTGAAATTGCCCTGAGGAGTCGGTACACTCTAGGTTTTTTGAGTTAAGTAACTTTACCTTCCCTAAAAGAAAGTAGTATCAGAATTTAATACAATCTAAAACTCTAAAATGGAGAAACCATTAGCTCCTGTTACTCAAATGATTTCTCACAAAGACACTTTGGAGACTGCAGAGAATGCAAGGAATCAGGTCCTTCATAAATAGCAGTCAGCAAGACTTCTTTGTCTACTGGAGCATCTTGGCCTTTTTCACAACTTTTGATTCGATTTAGGGCTTATTTCATATTGCAAAATATGCATTGTTCTTTCATTCAGAATCCTAGATTCTGTTTAAATAAATCTCTAGCCTCTAGCTGACACTATAAATGAATGCAAATCTAGTCAATGTGGTTGGATTAATCCATTTACTGTCTCAAATCTATACACTCTTTTTCTGGCTACCCCTCAGTTATAATGAATAACAATCATCTATTTGCTGAGCCTACATAAATGCTTCTAGATATTTAAAAAAAAATTGTCAAAGATGCAATAGATTTTCATTGTTCCTTTGGAAGCAGAGAGGATGAAATAATGGCAAAACAGAAAAATATTTTCAATATTTTTTAAAAAGCTTTTCCACACATTTCTTGCACAAGTGAGAATAAGCAGAATTATAAGACCTCTTACATCTATTTGCTTCAGGCAGAGATTTTAGCTGTCCACTAAAATAACTGTTTTCACATCCTATCTAATCTCATTTAATAGTTTTATCAATGTACCTGTTGAAAGACAAAATAGATATGGGTCACCTGGGTTTTTTTATTACAGAAAGTTCAATGTTTATGTAAGTTAGTTACATCCTATTTTTTTTTACTATTTCATATACTGTGTCAGTTAAAATTTCATTTGAGTTTGAATATGCCTTATTAGTCCTACTTTATTCTCCCTAACAGTGAGATTGCAGAGGCTTCTTCTCTCTGCAAAAAGGCAAACTCTTCACTCATAAGCTCCCAGACTTTGATCTTAAATGTGTGTGAGCAGCTAGTTTGGGTTTGGGGGAGAGGGGTGGATTTGGTTTGGCCTTTGGCTTCTCTTGTACTGTTCAGAGGGCAAGAATCTTTCATCTGAAATTCATTGATGACAAAAATATATCCCTTTGCTCATGTGCCAGTGTTGTTCTTGCTCATGTGCCAGTGTTGTTCCTTACCCTAAATAGTTCTCTCCCCTCTTGCTGGGAGCTTCTGAATTCTTGGCTTTCTTTGCAGCTTAGACAACAGGATTAGGACAGTGCACTAAAGGGGGGTTACTCAGTGAGCATAGGGACTTTTTAGAAAACTGGTAAACCCAATGGTTATCTTTTCTGCAATGCCTGTGGTGACAAGTGTTTGAAGCACTAAGCAGCTTAGGTTCTTCACCCTGCACAGTGCAGTCCATTCACAGCCACATCCATCCCCCGAGGAGGTTGCTCAGAGCAGGATGTTATAAAATACCCTGGCTGCAGCAAATCCTAAACCACATAAAATTAATACCAGAAATTTAGCAGGGAAATCAGGAGCCTGGCTCTGCAGCACCATCATTTAGCTCTGAGGGTGAAGAATTTTTGATCCCAAATCATTTCTGTCTGTGCATTGACTGGGTCAATAAGCAGTCTGAGTCCTGCTCTGTGGTCTATCTACTTTATTCAAGTGTGCAATGGAAGGAAGCCCAGTTATTGTGAAGTGCAGAGTAACTGGGAAATTCTCTTCTATCTCTCATTCAAACTTCAGTAAATTTACCCATAGAGTTTATTTTATGCCTCAACCTTTATCTTTACATATTAATATTGATGTTTTTCTGTAGAACATAATATGTGACTAGAGGTTTTTATCTTTTGTCATTGAACCTGTCATTTTAAAACATGAACATTCCTTACTACTCCTTATAAGATACTTTCCCCCAGAACACTCAGTTACTGAACTGGTGGCTTCTACATCAGAGAAGAACAATTTTACTTGCCTTTTTATCCCCCTTATTAGGGATATCAAGAGAAAACCCATCTTATGTAAATTGGATCAAATAAGAAATGCATGCAGACAGCAGGGGGCTTTAAATCTGTCTTTTAGAAGTCTGATAGAAACTTCCTATTTTAACTAGAGGAAACACATTTTGAAGGCAAATGCTAAAGGAAGGAGATTTGTTAAGAGCTATTTTAGATCCCACATTATTCTGGGGGAAAACATCTTTCATCTGCACTTTTGATATCCTTCCATATCATTAGCATTTGTTTTTTTGCCAGAGGGGAACTGTTCATGGGGGGAAGGTGTAGCTGGAATCCTCCTCCAGGCCATCTTCTGCCTCTGTGCTGAAGGACCACTTCTCATGGGTTACAAATTAGTGTCTGCAGAGCAAGCCCATAAGTGCATCTCTCATCAAATCTCTTAAGCATTTCTGTAATATATTTTGGTCCTATTTTAGCAGAGTTTTAAATTCATTGACTTCCCAGCTTAAGTATTTGATGGCATTAAGACTTGAAGCATAAAGGAAACATTTGTGTTTCTTTGGGCAGTGAATGGGAAGAAGGAGAAGTGCTCTTTTACTATCCCTCTTGTGTAACCATGCTGAGGTAAAAAAAGAGTCTGACCCCAAATGAATTGTGTTTTCACAGTAAACAAAAAGTCATTATTGCAGAATTTGCTTTATTATAGGTCATATTTAAAAATAATTTTTCTATTAATAGCTGTTGCTGTGAAAAACAAGGTACTGAGCTCCTGGTAATGTTTTTTTGGATTTGTTTGGGTTTTTTTCTTCTTTTAATTTATGTACAATCTGTTTTTCTAATAGTGATATAGGGCCTGTCTTTGAAGACGTACAGTATTATCAGTTTCCTATCATCTAATTTTCCACCTTCTTTTCTCCTTTTCTAGATTTATGTATCCATTGACTTGGGGAAAAAATGGAACCTTCTGCAGGAACGAGTTTCTAAAGATCATTTTTTCTGGTAAGAAGTCTGTTATTTTTGAAATAGTAAAATGAGCAGTGAAAATATTTAATTCTAATCCAAGAAGATGTTTACAGAGGTACAGATGAGGACTGTGTGAGCCTTGGCATCCCTTGCAGATGATGGTACTGTTTCTGCATCCCCTATTGCAAAGTCATGGCTCAGAGTCATGCCAGGGATCATACTGAGTATCAGCACATGCAAGGGTTATATGTCTGCATCTAGGGAACCCAAGCTTTAAAGAAAATTGCAATGTTGAATGAAATTGCTCTCCATTTTACTGGTTTTGCCAGTATTGCAGTAGATATCTGATCTTGGTTTTCGTCTGTGACCCTCCCAGTTTTTCACGTGGTTGTTTCACCCTTGCGTTGAAATAAATTCTCATGCTGGCCATACTCGGGGTAAAACAAAGCAACAAAACAAAACCTGCGCTGCTGAAGCCAGGCAGGGGGAAGTTGTGGCTGGGACAGACACACGGACAGTTCAAACTCTGTCTGGAAGAGCTGGGAGCACAAGACCTAACCTGCCCTGCTGCCCTGTTGGCCTCATTAGCTCTGGGCACAACACACAAGCTTCTTCACACTTCCAAGTGCCTCATTATCAACCTGCAACCAGCTTACTGCCCATAATTTTAGAAAAGTAGCCTATGGTTGGGTTGTAGAACATTTGTCTCATTTATTCCAGTTTGCCTCAACTTTATCTGCTGAATAGTTGGGTTAAGCAGATACTTTCTGCTTACTTGCTCCTGCAAAGTATAGCTTTGAACAGCTATTGAACAGCTTATTTCTGCACAGCAGATGGAGTTTCACAGGCCATACACTTTGCAGGTCTTTTAAGTAGCCTGTGGAAAGTTATGCTTGTTTTTAAGTAGCGCTGTGTGTCAGAAATGTCATATCTGCCTTATAACCAATTCTTCCCTAGCAAGATTATATGGGATGTAAATCATGAGGGCATGTGGTTATGTCTTTAAGAAAAAATATTTTAAAATACATGAAGTCTGGAAACCATCCAAGTCACTAACAGGTAAGAAATAAGAGTGGCAGCCTCTCTCTCACAGTCTTTTTTATTGGAGTTTTTGCTCATCTGACACTTAGCACACTTAAATTATGAAAAATAGAGAAAACCACTGAAATGTGTGTCAGTTTTACTCCAACCCAAATAATTTGTCACTGTTTTCTGTATGTAAGGATTAAAGCCAACAAGGACATATTTAATGTTAAATCTGTATTTTGCTGTCTTTCAGAATCCTTATGTTTCCTTATATCATTTGATAGGAATAACTCAAATGTAGTACTTCAAAGTCATGGTTGTTCATAAATGTCACATTCCTCACAAATAAGAATTATAAACTTGAAGTGTCTGTACATTTATAACCAGTGGAAACATTTTCTAGAGGTTTGTTTTCCTCTTTTCCATATACAGACTGGAGTGATTTCTCTCAAAAACTGTATCAGCCAGCAACAGCAAGGGTTTGGAAGCAGATGTTTAGTGCATCACTACTAAATTATCCTTCTCATAAACTTACATAGAATAAAGATCTATATTTTACTTCTATCTCACATGGAAATTGGCAATAAATAAAGAGTGAGCTGTGAGTGGAGAGTTGAACATAATGCCTTTCCAGTGGGAGTCTGTCTGTCATGTGAGACTTTCCAGTATTCTACGGCCTTTGTCACCCAAATTATCTGAGTGCTCGATAGAAACAAGTGTTTTGTGTCATTTCCAACAGATGTAAGGATTGGGCTTTGTCATAGTTTGACTTGTAAGGACAAGTCTAGTGTTGTTTTCCTGTCAGCATACGTCTGATGTGTTAAAAACATTGTGCCAACCTAATTGTACATCTCATGATAAACGAGGGCATGTCCCTTGCTGATCGTGGCTGCTTGTGCCAAGAACATTTCACTGGGCAGATCTTTAGCAGATGTTTCCTCTTTGATTTCAATTTGAGCTTTGCCACTGAGGTTAATAATATAGCCTAAGATGTTTATTTCAGTCTGGTAACTACAAATATTATCAGTCATAATATTTTCCTGTGCTTTGTAAAAACCATTTTTTCTCTGCCTACAGAAGCAGCTAGATCTGCATGCATTTCCTGAAGAAGCTCTTTGTTTTGTTTTGCTCAATGAAAATCTAAATACAATTAATTTAATGGAATGTGTTACATATTTATATTAAGGGAAGGTCAGTAGAGACTGTATTTTAAATATTTATGTTCAGATACATATTAGAGATTTATAAGCAATATATTAACATCATCTTCTAGGGTTTATTTGCTTTCCAAGTGTTCTTGATCCTTCCTTAAACATATTTCTAGATTTATGTGTGGAATTTGATCTTTCATGATAGTGGGAGTCATGAAAACATTATTGGTATCAGTAGAAAGGATATACAACCACCTCTAATTTAGGAGCACAGAACAATTTGTTTCTTCTGTGATACAGTGTGATCTTTTCTTACACCATCCTAGCTGATTTTCCTATTTGTTTTATTTATTCTTTTGGAAAAGAAAGCTGACTGAACCTTCCTAAGAGCTTGTCTTCTCCTGGCATCTTGGGAGGCAAAGGAGATTTCCCAGGGAGCTGGTTGATGCCCCAGGCCTGTCAGTGTTTAAGAGGCATTTGGGCAATGCCATCAACCACTTGCTTTAAATTTTGATCAGTGATAAATAGGTTAGGCAGTGGGACTGGAGAGTTGTTGGTGCCTTGCAACTGAAATAGTTTATTCTACCCTATTCTAAAACCAAAAGAGCTATAGAGCAAAAGCATGAAAGTCAGACTTGAAACTAACAATAAAATAAAATATTGTCACACTGTAATTAAGGAAAAGTATATCAACATATAGAAAATAAATATTTTATTTCTGTATTAATACTAATTAGGCATTTTTAAAATTTTGAGCAACTTCTTTTTCTGTAAAATTAAGAAGCTTCACTTGCTTTAACCAGTTTTACTTCTGCCTAAAACTGCATTTGCCCCAGTGTGGTGATTTCTGTTTAAGAGGTGTTACAGCACCCATCCTTTATAAGTGCCTTTTTCAGTTCTTGGTGCATTTTTAGTGTGGAATGCAAAGACATGAACTATCCCAGCCAAACATCAAACACCCACCCATTACATGGTATATAACTGCTTTTCTGTATGAAGCCCATTTTAAAAAGTGCTGTATTATGTGGTAATCCTTGAGAAGAAAAAGAGTAGTGGAGTTGGGATTCCTCTAGGTCTGCTGGTATTCTTCTCAGTCCCCAAGGCTTATGCAGTATTGAGAAATCCTCTTGATTTCTCAAAGTAAGTCTTAGTAATACATTAGCAAAGAATAGATTGTGAATCAGCTGTCTACACCAGCACAAGTATACCCTGGGACACTGAGAAATGAATTGGTAATTACCAGAGAATTAGGCTCAGCACATTTCTTTTATGACTGTCTGGAGCCTTAGGAATTCTTATCCTTGACTCACTCAGATATTTGGATCCTATGCTATGGGCATCTGTTGCTCTTATTTTTAGTTACAAGTCTTCCATTTTCTTGAGAGGTAGGAACATAAAAATAAAAAATGATGAGTTTATTTTGATGAAGCAGTTGTTCTCAGGGGACAAAGCTTTGTTCTCATCCTGAAATTCCATACAGATACTCAGTCACAGCTGTACCCATTTATGTCAAATGTAGTGGGTGCCTGGCTATTCAAGTCTCAGGTGAAATAGAGGATTTCAGCCACCTTATGTCCCTAAGGAGAGAAATGTGAAGAGGATTTCATTGAGCCTTTGTCATTGAATTGTTTACTTGTGTGTAAAGCCAAGAATATGTATGGGCAGTTATTCTTGTGTTTGACTTAATCACTTGTAGAAGGTTTTGTTTCAGTTTCTGTAATGCTGTGTGTGACTGGTTTATGTGGCAAGGTTTGGTAGCAGGAGGGTTCAGGGCTTCTGTGGGACAAGACCAGGAGCTGCCCTGGTGTCAGACAGAGCCAGTTCCACCCAGCTCCAAGGAAAACCCTCTGGTGAGCCTGTGAGTGACGCTGGTGGTGCCTCTGTGATCACAGATTAAAGAAAGGGTAAAAAGTGCACAGCAGGTGTGAGAGAAAGGGGTGAGAATATGTGAGAGGAGCCACCCTGCAGACACCAAGGTCAGTGCAGAAGGAGGGGGAAGAGGTGCTCCAGGTGCCAGAGCAGAGACATCCTGCAGCCTGTGGTGAAGGCCATGGTGAGGCATTATCCTACCCTGTTATTCATTAGAAATAAATTAAATTACTCTTCCCAAAGTCAAGTCTGTTTCAGCTGTAACAGTTACTCATGAGTGAGCTCCCTGTCTTTATCTCCACTCTTGCATGAATCAAATCATAGTTTTGTCTTCCTGAGTAACCAGCTTGCCAAGAGCCAATGCCGTTTTAAACTACTCAGTGAAAACATTTGTATCCTTTTGAGCTGCTTTCTAAGCATGGCAGTGCCCTTAAGCCAATTGCTAGAAATCAGTCAGTATAAATGGAGAAATGTTACTTTTTGGATAAAGTTTATATTCTGAGATTATGAGAGGGGCAAATTGAGGAAGCAAGTTTTCAGACAGCCTTTGGTTGGAGGCTCCTGCACATCAGCAAGCATGTTTGTCTGGATTTGTTTTTGTTTTCAGATGTCCTGTTGGAAGTTTTCTTTTCATAAATATTCACCCAAATGAACTGCATCAAATGTTTAACAGTGAAGGGATCCACTGGAGGTAGGGAAGGCATATGCCCAGAGCAGACTGTGGTTGATTAGTGTTTGCAGACAATTGCTCCCCTACAAAATGAGCCTGGACTACTGGAAACAAAGGGTTTCCTGCTTGAAGTAAAATTGAATCATAATTTTCAGAGGAAGGGACTGATGCTTATGATTCACATTTTGAGATGTGTACTATTACATCAGTGGTAATTAACTGGATCATGGTATTCATGATAATAATAATGAATATTGCATAACTGTGAAATTTCAGGTGAGTATTGGTGTTTTCCTAATGCTGAACTAAACTAGATGAAGAAAATTTTGGGGCATTTAGGGAAAAAGAGAGGTAGCTGTATAAAAGAAAAGGTTTTATTAAAATAATACCAAAGGTGTCCCATAAAACTTTTAACAGAAAATTCTAAATTTTTAGAATTTCAGCATGGTTATTTAAAACGACAAAATATCTAATGGTTGTACCATGAAATATAAATTTATACACCTACTAAGACAAATGCAAAGGGCTTTTCAATCGCCTCCTTTGTACCACTTTCATGCTGATATAATGCTGTTAAGGTCAGTGAAATTACCTGGTGAAGCACTAATGCAAAACTTATGAAGAACTAGGTCATACAACAGCTAATCTTTCAGGAGAACTTCTGCAAAGTGTAAAAACTCATATGCATAAGAAAACTAATCCCTCAAAAAAATTCCTAAAATTTCATTCTGCAGAACTGTTTTTCCCAAGAGGCTCAGCAGGGTGTCAGACAAGCACAAGGGAGATAATGGGAGCTGCTGTTCACAGGAGAGGGAAGGAGCATGTTGAGGCTGCTCGTATTTACACCCCCCTGCAGTCAAGCTTGACTATTTTAATTCTGAAGTGTTGAAACCACCCTGTTATGGGATCTGAAGTGCTGTGTTGCATTTGCTTTACTCCATACAGTACACTTGGTCAAGAAATATTTCTTCTCCTAGAGGAAGACAGGTCTGATCTGAAAGTTAGGCTGGATTTCATTGGAAAACTCAGCGGTTGAATGTAAAACATTAAAAAGTCAACCAGAAAGCTCTGAATTTACATAAGTAAAACTACTAAACAAACAAATGGTCCCAGACTGCTGAGGTGAGAACATTTTAATTAAAGTACTCCGAGAGGAGTGGGGAAATTTTAACCAGACAAAACAACATCCACTACTGAAATTGAGAAAAATAGATAGTTTCTAAGAAAGTGCTTGTCCTATTTGGAGAAAAAAAAAATTATTCTGAAATGTCAACCAAAAAGGAAGACTCTGTCAGATTTTTGGGCTCCATTGCATCTGTGCTTTATAGGACAGAAGAGGTCCTAGAGGTTCTAGAGCTGGGGAACAGTAAACTGTCCTTGTGAATGGATGTGTGCACACAGTGCCCACACTGGTACAATGCACTGCTGTTGTGGTCGTAGTGAGTTTGTAAATGAAAATGCAAAAAACCCCCAACTTTGTCTTACATTTCTCCCTCAATATGAAAAAGTATGTAACTGAGCTTTCCTTTTCAGAGGACCACACAGGGTTTGTGTTGCTGTGTGCACCTTGTTTGCCTGTTGTTTTCAGAAGCTGGGCAGAGGGCCTTGGTCTGTTTAGCCTGCAGAGTATCACACGACTTTTCCTCTGGTTCATGATTTAAGCACAAGTGAAATAACAGTATTATCTTTTAAGTACTGTTGGCAGAGGAGTCCACTGAAATGAGATTAGTTTATTCTTCAGGGATAAAGCTTCAAATTCTCCATATTAGTTATACTCTCTTCTGGAGATTTTCTTAGCAGCTGTAAGAGATTGGATCTTTTTTTCTGTAAAAGAAGAAAGGACTATTCCTGAGTGTTTGTAAAGCTGGGTAAAGGGACTTATGAGTTCAGAAACTCTGCTCTGAATGTAGCTGACATTCAAAATAGACTTTGAGGGTGTAACATCTTTATTGAGTAAATAGTGTCTGCTGCTAGAGTTCATCAGTACAGTTAGAGTAATGAAAAACACAAATAATATTTTTGAAATATTCTGCTTAAATTATAATTAATTAAATACTTATAATTAATAAAAGCCTAAAGGAAAAAAGTAGTCTGGGTAGAAAAGTTTCATTCTGCAGTGTTCATTAAAACAGATAATTTAGATCTTCTTTCACTGAAAAATTACACTAGAAACAAGATTTGAGTCTACCTGTGTCAGCTGCCACTGTTAGGAGGAGCATGATGGAAGTGAGATAATTGTAATTCTGAGCTGTTGAAATAAAGATGAGAAGGTAAAGATATTGACAAATACCTCAAACTGTGCTTATGAAATCATGTGTGATGAATTATAGATACAAGAAGTAATTTGAGAAGTACCCAAAAACTTTCTTTGCATTATTGATGCTTATTAGCATCTCAGGCTCAGGCTCAAGCTCAGAAAATTCAACCCAAAAGATTTTTTGGTTCAGCTGCTTGAGGTCCAACACTAAAAGTAAAATATTCAGCAAACATTTTCTTCCCTCAAATTGCTGACTACAGGGTTATGACAGGTTTGAATTTGTATTGTGGCTATCTAGAAACATAGATAACAGCACACACAGCACAAACATTCACAGATCCCTTCCCTCTGCTCATATATATTCTCATCAGACTTCAGTGGATCTAAAATCTTCTCTAACCTAACGTATTGCCTCCAAAATGCCAAAATAGTTTGTGTCTGAGATCAAATTCTTAATAAATACAAGATTTTTCCAGGCATTTGCTAAAAAAAAAAAAACAACAAAAAAAACCAAAAAAAACCACTGTAAGGTTTTCTGACATCTTATGGCATGGAGGGGGCTCATCCCTCCCTCTCCCTTTCCTCCTTTGGACTGATCATTTCTCTTATTAGGAAAAACAGCATATGTGATTATTTCTGGTTTTTTTGCAGCAGTGGAAATCATCCAGTTTCTTCCCCCTGGCCTGTGTTCCTGAGGAACCACCAATTCCTGAGCCTGAGTTTTAACCACTCCTCATAAATCACTGCTACTAAAATCATTAAGCAGTGATGTCATTTCAGTCCAAAGTATAGCTTTATTGCATTTGATTTTTAATAATTCTATCAAAATGATCATTTTCTCTTAAGTATCTTAATGGACCTTTTTAATATCTGCATCCAGCTGCCCTTTATCACTCAGTGTATCTCCTTTGTGTGTCTTCAGCTCGATTTTCTGACTCTCTGGACCCTTGCCCTGCCAGTGGAGGGCCTTGAGAAAAGTGATGTATCAGTGGGAGTGGGGCTGGAATCTGCTGCACGTTGTGACAGCACAGCTGCCAGCTCACAGCTTCCTCTGCAGAACCTGCCTGGCTAATGACAATAGAAGGGCCAGAAAAAAGCACAGTTGGGGCTGCCAGTCCCAGGCTGGGATGGAAGCCCTGAGGGTAGAAAAACTCATATTTTGGCTGAGCATATTTGACATGAGAGATATTGGGAGAAAATCATCCTGTATTCCCATTACAGCTTTACAAAGTTAAACTGTACCTTGATCAACTCTGACTGAACTTCCTTCTCAGGATATTTTTCTTAAAATTATTCTTCACTTTCTTTGTCAAAGCAGAATGTACTCATCTCTTGAGTGTGCTAACCAAAGATATATCAATTTGTTATGGAAACCGTGTGTCAAGTTTAAGATATTTCTAATAAGAAAGGAATCCAACTCTTTTTTAGCAATAAATCTGCCTTGTAGTCTCAAATGTTATACATAATTGTAAAAAGATGCTATATTGCTTGCCAGTGCATGTGGGTGTCTGCATATCTGTGTGTGTGTGTGTATATGTCAGTTTATGATTATGACGGTGTTTTTCTAATTTCATGCATATTTCTATTCTTTTTTTTTCAATTGATTCTATTTTTTAGTAGAAGAGATTCTAAAGAAATTTAAGAAAAACATAATGTAAAGAGAAAAAATAATTTCTTTATAGATGTTAGTAATAGGACATTATAAATGGGGTTTATTTTATTCCCAGCTAGAATTCTAAAGCTGGTTAGTATAAAATCCTCTCTTTTCTTTCATCCACATGATTACTATTCTGTAGCTGGCTCTACATAACTTGATTATATTATGTTCTCAGGGCTGTTGCTGGAGTTGACGGGGACCTTGATTTAGTTCATATGGAAATCCAGGACCCCAGTGGAGGTATGCAAATGAAAATGTTATCAGTTGATACACAAGTATATAGTTATTTCTCTTTGGTTTAGAGGTACTTTTTGGATTGTTTTTAAAACTAGTCAGAAGAGAAAGTGTGCAAGTCAGATTCATTCTCTGTTTATTTGTAGTCAGCAAAACTGTCCTGTTATATAAAAATATAGTGTAATTTAAAATCTACTTGCTTTTCACTTTAAGAGGAATTGATGTCAAGATGCTGAGCTCCGTTGATAATGTCCCTTAATAGTGCAATTTATCCTGGCATTTAAACATTGAACAGTTTTTCCTGATTTGCAAATAAAACTGGCAATGCAGTGTTCATGCTGGGTAAGTGTCTGTTAATGTGAATCATTGCATGTGTCAGGTCTAGTGCAACAACCACTGTCTCTCAGAATTTCCTTATGATAGAGTATCCAGTATACTTTGAAACTTCAAAAGCAAAATAAATGGAAAAGCAGATTAGTAGTCAGAATGTGCTTAAAGAGTCGCCATGATTCCAAAAGCTTTTATAGTTTCTTGTTACCTATCATATCCTTGAAAGATAATTTAATTCCTTGAATCAGATCGTCTAAGTTCCTGTGCAGTCTAAAAGTGAGACATAAAGAATGCACAGTTTGACTTGCCCTGTTCCCACAGCTTTTCTTTATTTCAGCCCTATTAAAAAATCAAAGTTAACATATTAAAGGCTGAATGAAAAAAAATTTAAATGTTTTAGCAGTGAGATTTATGAGACATGGTGACAGCTCCATCAGCTGTTTTCTTTAGAGACAATGTCAGATGAATGTTCAGGGCCTGAATGCAAAGGGGTCTTTGCTTGGTGGTGGATTTGGGGTGGGTTTTTTTTTTTCCATTTGGTTGGCTTTGGTTTAGGGTGACTTTTTTGGAGGGAAGTGTGGTTGGTTGATTGGTTTGTTATTGGGGTTTTTTCTGTTGGTTGCTTGCTTTTTTTTGTTTGTTTTGGTTTTGGTGGGGTGTTGTTTTGGGTTTTTTGGTTTGTCTTTTTTTTTTTTTTTAATTATTATTTAAGAGAAATAGCAGAGAAAGAAAAACTCTCATTAAATATCTCCTGGCTAGATTTTCAACAAACTGACTTTATGCAATTATGGTCAATACAAGCATAGCCATTGATTTTAGTGGAAACAGCATCTTTGTACTACCCATATGACAAAGAGCTGTAATTTTTGTGTTGTGATCTGTGAACACCTGCAAGACTTTAGATGGTCCATTGCTGCACCAAATGTCCTTGTGGTGATGATTTGTACATAAGCAGGAGAACTTGGATTGACTCTAACTGCCTCTTAAACAGATCCAGATTTTAAAACAAATAATTGCATCCAGTATACTGGTTTGTCCTTCTCTAATAAAAAGTCATTAAATGTGGGATGCATTTCCCCTCACACTGCAGAAGGTGGGAAGGACATGGGGGTACATTTTTTGCTCTCTCACACTGTACCTGGAGCGTGGGTAGCATTAGGTATGTGGGCACAAGATTGTGTAAATAACATTTTCCTTGCTGTCCTTGGGCAAGTCACTAAACTGCTTTGTGCTCAGAAGCTTGTGACAAAGGATGAGCTGTACAGGAGCTTAGGGAAGGTCTTTAAGAGTCCCGGGGAAGGTCTTTAAGTCACAGCTGGTGTACGATAGCGATGGTTGGCTCTGCTCTCTCTGATAAGAGCAGATTGTATCAAAGATGCAGTGGTGCTGTTCTAAGAACCCAGGGAGAGAAGATAGTCCTTGCTAACTGGAGAGGAAGAGAAAGGCCATGGCCTGCTCTGATTATAAATCAGTCTAGGCTTGTTCAGCAAGTTATTAACTCTGAATATAGAAATCCTGCCCCAACAGACCAGCTCCAACAGTGTGCTAACAGTGTCTGAACATTCTCACAGAGCTTTGAAAATAGGCTCTAAAATTCTGCACGCTGTCTATTAAACGGAGCCTGATTCTTTTCTCATCCATCACAATTTTATACTGGGGTTGATCTATTGATTTCAGTTATGTTGTGTCACGCTGCCATTTCTCCAAGTGAAGGATTCAGCTCTGTGCATAGGTTAAGTGAGAAAAGAGGCTCCTATTATCCCCACCCATGAATGGCTCATTCATCTAACCCCTAATCTCTCTGGACCAGCAAAATTTGGATAATAACAGGCTGCCTCCAGGGAACAGTCTGAACTGTAAGCAGTTAATATATTCTCAGTACGTTGGAGATTGAAAAAGTCTTATATGAGAGTTTAATATAATAATTCTACAACTAACTCACCTGGCAAAGGCAGCCTTTTTCCTACATGAGTAGCATTTAATACTGCTTGCTTCTTTTTCCCTTGATAGCCCTGTCATATGTTTCTGTCTGTCTTCCCTCAGGTTATCGCTACATCACTTGCCAGATTCAGAATTGTTCTGATAAGACAATGACAGTCCCATTTGCTGGCAGCACTGATCGGGATTCCCTGACTGTGCAGGATGACTACATATTTCTTCAGGTACTGCCATTTTTGGGAGAGACAGCTCATTTTTGAATTAAAAAATAAAGTTCTAAACAGTGCAGCAACACTGTAAGGAGCAGGGAGGACTTAATGAATGATGATTTATGATTTTTACATGGAAAAAACCATTCCTTTATCAGTCCAAACAAAAAAAAAAAAAGGCATCTTTAGTTTGTGCAATCAGTCGCCCTTTAACTATACGAAAATTTGAAAGTGGATTGTGTTGCTTTTTATAAATACTCTTGTGTGTTAGGTGAAATGCAAACCTTGTGTCCACGTGATTATAAACTCTTCCAGGTCCTTTTCAGGACAAAATACAAAAACGTTCCCTGGGAAAAGCATCCAACAACAATGACTGACAGAGCAGTTGAACAGCTTCTTCATGTGGATTCTCCTCTGAAGAGGTTTTGCCAGGAAAGAACTGCTAACATGGCTGTGCTCAGGAAGCAGAATGGCCATAGCTGGGGAGCTTGGAGCAAATTAGCATGGAATCATACAATGATTTAGTTTGGAAAAGACCTTTAAAATTGAGTCCAGCCATAAACCTAACGCTGCCAAGTCCATCACTAAACCATGTCCCCAAGCGCCACGTCTACAACTCATGGTGGTCCAAATTTCATTGGGGTTATTTCATTCCCAAGCTACAAGACCTGCCTGCAGAAATATAGGCTGGAACTTTGTCAGCCATATGGCACCAGTACAGCTCAGGCAAACTTGTATTGTTTTAAGTGCTTGGCACTGGTTGTGCTTTGAATCTATCAGAGCTGCAAACTTCTCAAGGAGCAGTTATGTCCTTTTTGTTGTATTAGATTTTACTAGGGAAGTTGCCTGTGCTTTCCTTAGTGCTCACCTATCATTTTTCCCTTACTTTGATGAGATTTGTTTGCTGCAAGGCTTATATATTTATTGCCTTTTGCAGGAAAGCTATTTTGTGGCAATGGATACGCTTCCCCACCAGTGCCTCAGTGTGCATCAAATCGGCTCCTTTCCAACTTTCCCTCCTTGAGCCTGCAAGGAGCTGTAAATTAGTAAAGTCACAAAGGATCTGTTCTCCTCTTGTTTGGCATAGTGGTTTAAAGGACCTGCATGGCTTAGAAGAATTAACACTGAAAAAAACGAAACAAAAACCCCAACCAACAACAACAACAACAACAAACAACCAAACAACAAAAAAACCACACACCAACCAAAAGAAAAAAATACAAAAAAAAAAAAAAAAAAATTAAACCCAAACAATGTCATTGGGAAAGACCTTTTGGACTAAAGTAAGCATTTTTCAGACCAGATCTAGCACTCATGACACACATTTTGCTCAAAGCTGTTATCATCTGTGGCTCCCCCCAGGCACAGTCTCAAAGTCCATTTCTTAGTGTGTAGATGCTGAGAACTGCTTCTCACCATGCAAACTTCCAGGCTGCTGTGCTGAGCAAAACCCTGGCTGCTTCCTCGTGAAGCATTTTGCTTTGCTGGATGTGGTGTACAGCTGCATCCTGGGCTGTTATTCCCTTTCATGACAGACACGAGCAGACACAAAATGGAAGTGCAGGGTGGAAATATAGACATAAGTAATAGACACTTGCTACTCAATGATACCTTTGGTAATTTGGTCTCAGTTGATCTGAGACAGTGCCAGTAAGTGTTCCACATAAAATGGAAACATCTCTAGTCTTTTTCTGTTGGACTTTTCTGCAGTAAATCACAGTATGTAATGTATATCTTATTGCTAAATTGGTTAGCAGTTAGCCATATCTGTATTACTGGAGGACTGAATCTGGGATCCTGTAATCACATCTGAAGCACAGCCACCCCAGAGGTGTGAGGCAGGACAATATTTACCTGTTCCAGTGAAACCACACAGCAGCTGCACATCTGAGAAACAGCATACTTTTGAAACCATGTGGAAATTCTTTTATCACTGCATGAAAGAACAGTTATATAAGTTATAATCAGACCAGGGAGTACTCATGATATCACAATAATGCCTGTCAGAAAAAGGATGGGACAGAATTGAGAGGAGAATTTGGGACTGTCCCCCTGTCCCTGGTATTGTTAATATTGCCTGAGCTGTGCAGATGTGAATCAGGGTGTTTCAGGTCTGCACTGGCCCAAATATATTTTGGAGATTTTTACCATCTTAGAGGAAGATCTCAGCCCAATTTCTTTAGTATGTCCATATCCACAAAGATCAGAAACTTTCTAATACTCATTTTTTTCCCCAGTTTGCACTGACAGTCAGACAGTTTCAGAGGTGATTTTAGTAGGAGGATTAAAGTTTCAACACTGTTCTTAAGCACAGACCAGCCTTTAATACCAGTGAGGCTTGATATGACCAAGTGCTTCAACTCCAATTTTCCTCTGCCTTACATCATCTCCAGTCATTTAAATGAATGATGCTAAAACATGCATTTACAAAAGTCTGTGAACAGATGGGTAAGACTGCCATTTAGCACAAGTTAAGGAAATGGTGAGGTTTTTGGTTTTGATCCATCATCATTTAACAAATCGCATTCCTAAAGGCATCACATTCTTTATACCGCAAAAAAAATGCGTACAATATTAAATACTTTGTTACCTTTAATATATTCAGGCAGCTAGACCTGCTGTCATATATCAGCTTTGTTTTTACCAAGCCAAATCAAGTTTTCATGTTTCAGGATAGGCTACCTTTCAAATCAGGTTCCCTTTTTAAACACAGAAATTTAGGAGAAAAATAATGGGATTGGGATAGGATTTTAAATGGATTTCCCAAGTCAAAGGAAGAAGATGAATCTCAATGTGGAAAAAAGGTGAAATATTGCCAAAGGCTAACTTTTATTTACTGGTATCATCTGGTGGTGCTTAAAGGTTTAGTTGGCATTGTGCTGATTTATATATCAACACATTGGTGTTCCATTTCTGATTAGAAAATCCAGGAGAGGTTGAGAGTTGACTATTTTCACTGATGTTTATTTGGAATATTTCTTTTGGTACTTGGAACATTGCATTAAAAGTAATGACTACATATTTCAGTTACAGGTTAAAAGCCAGTCTTCCATCTCAGGTTCTTTAGATTTAACATAAGCTGTCACAGAGTTCTGTTTCTCCTTTGTATAGACAACATCAGCAAATAGGACCAAGTATTACGTGTCTTACCGTCGAAATGGCTTTGTACAGATGAAGTTGCCAAAATATGCATTGCCAAAAGTAAGTGTGCATGCTTTTCTTTGTTTTTGCATTTGTCATCTTCTCTTTCTACCTAAACTAGTTTTGTTCTCCTCTTTTTCAAACCTCATTATTCTGAGTTCACAATTTCTACTTGTAAGGGTTTTTTGGATCCTTTTTTTTATTTCGAATACTACTTTTATTTTTATTCCATTAATGTAGTACTCATAAACCACAGAGGGGAATAATGTACAACAGCTGATTTGTCATCAATTACTGCAACACTTTTTGAGCTTTGCTTCCATGAGGCAGTGCTATACACCCAATGGCAATGGAATGATATAGAGCAAGTGTTCTTTCAAGAATCAATTACATTTTAATTCCACATGGTGTTTTCTGGTATAAGCATGAATACTAATATAAGAGAATTTTGCTACTTAGTGTTGCTCTATTTCATTAAAGAATCCCAGTATGGACTTTGATTGCTCAATGAAATTGCAAGACTTGGTGAGAGGTTCTTTCATTGTACCATATTTTCCTAGTGATAGGGTTTCTATATTTCCATAGTAAATCAGCAATTAAGCACAGAAATTTAAATATGATCTAACTGATGCAGTTGAATTTTTCGTGCTGCACCCAGTGTAATTCCTAACTTTACAGTTAGAAGGCTTCTGCACTCCTGAAGAAAAGTAACTTGGAACTTTGAAAGAGCCATCTGGATAAAACCCTCAATAACCAGCTCTGGCCTTACAGTTCTCCCTGCTCCAAGCAGGAGGCTGATCTGAAGGTCTCATGATGTTCCTGCTTTTTCATGTGATTCTCTGTGATTCTATCACTTACTTAGAACTTGTTTTCTTTGCATGCCTTGAATTGCACTGGTTTAACTCATTGCTCATCTAATGAAGGACATTAGAGTACAAATTATTTCCTTTTGCTTTTATTTTTATAAAGCAAACATGCTAATATCAGTTTTTTTTATCTTACTTTTTTTTTTAATGTCAGTATAAATGGTGGTCTGAAGACTTCTCATTTTAAATGTACAACATATTACCAGAATCTCAGATCAAATCCTCAAGTATTAGTTGAACAAGGATCTGAAACTTGGATATGCTCCTAGTAACACTACAGAAATATTTCTCTCCCTCTCTCTCTCTCTCTCTCTATCTTTTCAAGAAATGTATAGTCAAAGACAGGTATATAGACCAACACTTCCACAGAGTTATTTCTGTTTTTCAGGCCTTCAAGGCAGCCTTTATACTTTCTTGGGGGAAATCATAGTCAGGAAAACAGCAGGAGAATATCCAGCTTTTGAATGTTAAAATATGCCAAACATGGACACCTCAAGGGACTGCAGCCTGTTGAACCCTGCACTGGGACACAAATAAGCAATTAAGGAGCAAGGCAGGGAAGCAGAGTGTAAACAAGGAGCTTCTGACACTTTCATAAAGTGTCCTGGCATTTCTGTCATATGGAGTCTGGATTGTTTGAAATAGTGCTGCATGCTCAATTCTTTGCCTTGGAAAATATGGCTTTTGTTTATTTTTCTTTTTTTTCCCTCTTGCTAAGTGGATTACCCCAAGCTGAATAAATAAATTAGAAGTTAATTGTTTCATTTTGGATAGAGTCTATAGGTACGTAGGAACAGGTTCACTGTGTCATTTTGCAAGGGATGTTTTTATGCTCTTCCTAGTTCAGGTGATACCCAGCAAGAGGAATGAAGTAAATATTATCTCTTCAGCATTTTGACAATGCTTCCAGAAGAAGTTTCTTTAGTATCTGCACAAAACAGAGTTGAAAATTTCAGTAAGAAGGCCTGGAAGCCAGACATAGCTTTAAAACATTAGAATAGTGGTGACTATGAAAGATTTTAACCTTTTCTGAGAAAGACTTTTTTTTTTTTAGTGATTTGGTACCTTCACATTACCACAGAAATTTTACATACTGAAGTAAATAAGGACACAACTCTGAAATGTTTCACAGTGCTATATTTCAGTGAGAATCATCCAAGTGCAGTAGAATTGGATCATGGGACTTTGCAAAGATACAGGATATCAGCAAAGATGTTAAATATATATTTAGAACATGTGACTGTGGAGCTGTTTCTTTTATGGTTTTAGGAGATAAATAGAATGGATGAATTTACAAAGTATTTTTTTAAGATTGATTAAAACCAATAGCTTTTGAAAGATCTGAGTTTCAGAGAGTTTTAAATATTAGATTTTGCCTAACCAGAAGATGAAACATTACTGTAACAGGCTATATTTCATTTTTCTTGAAAGCATTAAATGAGATGTCAAAAATATCTTTCCAAGTGGTCTCTGGACAGAATTTTTGAGCAGGGATTGTACACAGGGAAGGAAAACTGTAGCCAAGTCAGAAGATGCTGTAGACTGGTGTCTAACAATGTCAGGAGAGCTGTGCCAAAATGCAACCTCTAGCCTTAGGGAACAGGGCTGGGTTTTTCACATTATTCTTTTGCTGCATAGATTCCTTTCATGATGATTTTGCATATAGAGATAAAATAAGCAGTTTCAGACTCAATAGTTAGAAAACGTTTTTGATGTCTCATTTTCCTTTTAATGTGAAAAGGCTGGAAATCTGCAAAGAAGTAATTCTCTTTTTTTAATATTGTTTGCATTTGCATTTGTGTTTGTATTTGTCCAAATGCGTCCCCAAACAGAAACCTAGAAAAGAATACTGTGTCTTTGGGCATATCTATAGTTCTCCTTACTTGTGAATGAAAGGCTGCTAAAAGCACTTCCAGCCAAGCTTTACCTCTGTTAAGTTTCTGGGCTCCAGCTCCACAGTGCCTCTGAGATCACCTTTTTGTAACACATCATAGCTCTGTGTGTGTACAGACAGCAGAGCCATTGAGGGCCATCAGGATTCAGATAATTTCTTTAACCTTTTTTCTGTGCTGTTGAGACATATTTTTCTTTTTTTAACTCTGCATTTGCTACTGACACTGCATGGAATCCCACAGCTGTCTCCTGCATTTGACAAGTGCTGGCTGCTGCCAGGAAGGCGGGGAGCAAAGGCTGGTGAGACCATATCAAAGGTTACTTGTATGCTCCTCAAAACAGAAGAGGAATTTCAAAGTGTTGTTTTCAAACCATTGTTTTAAAATTGAACTTTTTTTATATACTATATTCCATTTTACCAAGATTTCGTGGTTCTGTGCTGCTAAAACTAGATCAGAAGGTAGGAACTCGTAGGAAGCAAATACCAAAATCAAGCCAAGAGCAGCAGGACTGCATTTGTGTGTCAGCTTAGCTGGTTAGGCATCCAGGAGAGTCCCAGGGGATCCAGCAATCCCCCTTGGGCTGTTTTCAGCCTGGAGCAGAGAGGTTCAGCTGCCACTGCTGGGAGGGCAGGTCTGCCCAGGGGCACAGGCTGAAGCCCCATCCAGACTGTCAGCACATTTGTGTTGCACAATTGATTGCCCTTGCCTTGAGAAGTGCAATTTGAAGAGCGAGAGAGGGAGCAGTACATTGGGACTGGTCCTTGTTCAGGTATTTGAGTAATGCTCTGATGTGGGTAACAATAAAACTGGGAACTGGTTCATTCTGAGAGTATAAGCAAAAAAAATTGTTGCGAAAATTTTTGAGTGAGCCAAGGAAACTGCTACAAATTATGGCAATTTTACTATTGCAATTGGAATAATTTAATGATTCTGAATCCTCTTCCCATCTCTCTTAAATAAATTCACTTGATAATGATCTCCCTTTAAGAACTGATGCAAGGCATTGATTGGTTCTGCATTCATTCCTGCCTCCTCCAAAATCTTAATGATGCAATTGTTTGTTGTATCCTGCTGCAATTCTTAAAGCTTAGTTCTGAAAAGATATGGTATGGAAAAATCTTCTTTCATCTTTTTCAATCTCTGTATCTATTTTCAATCTTGTGAAATAGGCAATAATGTAAAATTTTTCAGGTAACCAAGACAAATGGAAGTATAGGGTAAGAGTGAACAAAAACAAAAGATGAAAAAAAATCCTATTGCCTTAGAAATAGGTTGAGGTCTGTACTTTATTCATGGCAATATGAATCTCCTATAGAAGCCTTTTATCAGATCCATGTATTCTTTTTGTTTGATTATCCCCTAGTCACCTCAAAGCCTCCTCTTCCTTGCCTCAGTCTGAATACACATCACTGTTTTAACCATAGACTTACTTCTGAAATTGTCTGTATCATTCAATAATAGATGTAAGACAATCCTTAAATGGGCCTATCCATTAACAGCAGAAATTGTAGAAGATTCCTGCAGCCCTTTTGTGTAATGTTCTCTAAGAATTTGGCTGCTGATGGTTGGATTGCAAGCTACTGAGTCTATGACAGCTCATTTAGCAAGGCTCTTAGTCTCCCAATAATTTTTGTTCCACTTGGGAAGCCCCTGCACCACCTCTGCCACTTGCCACCCTGGGGGGCTTTGGCTGAGGCTGTTCCCTGTACCAGGCAGAAGAGCAGTTTTCAGCTGTAAGTCCATTCTTCTGAAAGTCCACTGGAATGGCTGTTGAGCAAAGAAAAAAGGGAACAAAGTAGAAATGCAGGTGGCAGTGGCGTTTGATGCAGGAGAAATATTCCTTTCCCAGGCAGTGTCCCCAAGCAGCCAGTGAGCCTGAGCTATAGCAGCTGTCTGACCTGCTGGTTGTACAAATCCATCTGAGGAGGATTCAAGGAACTGTTCTTTTCTTCATTCTGCAACTTATTGATTTCTCTCCATGAACTTATTTTACTCGGCCGGGCAAGGAAGATTAGGAGGGTTATCTTTGGGATATGTGCCATCCAGTTACCTTGATTGTGCTTGAGAGATTACAGGGGTATAAATGTGGTACATCTGGAGGTCAGGACTGAGACTACAGAGCCTTGAGTCCTTACATCTGTTCCACTACTGATACATTTACTCCTCACCATTCTCTGTTTAATACTTTGCTTATTTCATGTTAACATTTTGTTCAACCACGGTATTAAAAGATTGCAAAGGGGCAGAATTCTGACATCTGACCAAAAATTGCAAGAGTTTTGAGATTCTCTTTTATTTGCCTTATTGACTGAAGCACCCCAGTCCTGCTTGTGTATCATTATACTGGCCTGCAGTATTTGCACTGAATGATACTTTCTATGTCATCAGCACATGGTAGACAAAGGGGCACTGGTGGGCTGTACAACCTGTGTCATCTTTTATAGCCTTCTGTCTTCAGGCTGTAATTGTACTTATTTGTGTCATAGAGTTTCTTATCACAGTTAGTGATATGGTAAACCATACTGAGCATTTCTTGAATACAAAATTCTGTAAAGTATTTGCACGCTTACAGGCTGGTCAGTTACTGAATGTAGATGGTATGTGTCTGTATACAATGAAAACAACTCATTTCTCTTCCCTTCCTCCTTTAAACCTCTTTCCTTCTTTCCTGCTATCCACAACTCCCCTATATCCCAACTCTGTTTAAAAGTTTTGGGCTTTTTGGACCAACTCTTGATTGGATGTTCATTCAGTGATAACAGACTTGACTACATTAAAAGCAGGTAATTAATTATGGAAAGACCAACCATGTTGGTATCTCTGTGTCAGAGGTAAAGAAATAATTTTTAAGCAGTGTTTTCAATAAGTAATATTTGATTGTGTCTGTACTTGCTGGAAGAGTTCTTGGGTGCCTGTGCTCCAGGTCATGGCTGAACATGCACAGCTCTTCCAATGCTTGTGAACACCCTCAGACTCATTTATTTAACAGACCGTGTCCATGTGATTTGGAGTTTCTTTGAAGTGGTGCTCATCTTTTGGCAGAAGTTGGCCTTCTGTAAATTATTTTGGGTATCACTTTGAAACTGTCTTTGTGTTATTTGTTCGTTAATTATGTTTTCTGCTATTGATGTAGTACAAACATAGCAGTTTACAAGTCCCTGAGACAGCAGGAGTGACATGACCTGTCACTGGATGCCTAACTTAATCATGCCAAATTTTAATATGAAGTCTTTGATCAGGATTAATTTAGCATTTTTTTTAGAAAAGTAATTCTGATTCAACAGATCTCCAGCTGTCCTTAATTCTATTTCCATGGGCTGGTTCACTGCCTTGGACCTATGAGTAATTTCACCGATTTTTAGTGATAAATATACAGATTTCTGTGCTTAGTGTGGTGTAACATGTCCTAGTGAAAAGGGAAGGATGGAGGAAAAACTGTGACAAAGGAATTTGCAAAATACAACACACAAGAAGCACTTTAGTAAACAAAACAGAGAAATCTCATGGGGACTTAGAGGTTTAAAAAAAAAAGTTTTGGACAATGCAGCACATAGAACCTCAGAACTATTCAAAAGCTTACAGCCTAAGAAGAGGAGATAAAGGGAGAATACTGGTATTTGGGAATCACAGTCTGTGGCTGATAACAACTGACATTGGTGAGCTTTGCAAAAAGAAAGAGAGAAAGAGGAAAGTGAAAATGGCAAGAGCATGGCTACTTGGGTAAGTAAGAGATAGAGCAGAGGAGGCAAGGCAGACTTGGAAGGGCAAAAGTAAAGTAGTAGAGATAAGAGAAGGGATGCCCATGGAGAAATGAGCCTATCACACAGGAAACAGCGTGGTTGCTATGGCAAACTGGGGAGAAGGTTCTGCCTTGGGACATCTGGATGGGCATGGACTCTCATTTCAGCATGGAAGTGAAAGAAAACCACAAGATCTTAAATAATGAATGTATATGAAAATGCAGCCTGGAGATACCAAAAATCTGAATAGAGACAATAAGGAATGTTCCAAACCATGAAGATCTCTAGCAACAGTAAAGAAGGTCTTTATAAATGAATTTGAATAAATTGTGTGTGAATACCATAATTACAGAAAAATGAGATGATCAGTGGCACTTTGAGTAGCTTGCAGAATGTAGAGAGAGAAAGCAGGAGGTCCAGCAAGAAGCAATTGCCGTAGTCCAAGCGTGAAATCATAAAAGAATAAATGCTTTCCTTATAGGATCTGCTGAGGTTACAGCCTAAGTTTGTATCTGTGTCCATGAATCAGATAAAGCAGTAAAAAAGGGCATTCCCTCCATCAGTTTTTTTTCTCAGACATCCTTTCTAGTTAACTCTTAGGTGACAGACAGTAGGTACTGCCTAGCAGTATTTGCTGATGTCCCCTCTCCATGTGCTTCCCACCTCTTGGCAGTGGGGGTAGCTGGGATGAAGGAACGGAACCCATCCCCTGTATTTGTCAATCAATTTCTTCTTTTTAAATTCACCTTTCAGTATAGGAATAGTGCAAGAGTGATATGACAATTTACCTTTGTTTTAACTAGATTTTCAGCAGTTTATGTCATCCAGGATTTTGAAAGATAAGTTGAAAAATTGGGCATGAAATTTGCAGTTTTCCTCACGTTGTCAATTACTTTTCCCAGGGTATTTTATCAGAAAGCACTGGGCAGGAAATGCTGCACAGGACTGTTGCAAGGTAGTATAACTGAAGGACTGCTTTGTTTCTTGAGGGGAAAGAAATCACTGTGAAAGGAATATATCTGCAAGGCTGAAGTAGAAATCTGAAAGCATAAATTCTGAAAGGAAGGAACAAAGTTCAAGGCAGTGCAAGGGTAATTTCACTTGCTAAGACCAGGATCTGTTAAGCTCTTACCTCAGCAAAGTTGCCAACCAGCAGCCTGAGTGGACAAACATCTTTATTAGTAACAGCCACTGCCAAGAGAAAAGTGAGCTCTGATTTGCTGAGTAAACTTTTGCATCCAACCTCTCTTTCCCTCACCTGACCCCTGCAGTCTGCTCCAAATTGAGCTCCCTGTCCTTGTGCACTGCAGGTTTTGGCTCTTTTCATCTTGGCTTCTGATGGCTCAGCTGCTCCCACCCCACCCTGGGATGGGAGACCTGGAGCTGAGCCTGTCCCCAGCTCTTACCTCTGTCACCAAGGGCCACCCCTGCAACCTCTGCCACCTCACCAGGGGAAGCATGGAGTGGGAAAGCACTGGGGCAGGGAAAGTGCCTTGTCTACATTCCCTGGAGTTTTTCATTTGTCTGTGGCACTGTATAAATGTTTTATTGTAATAATGTAGACAGTAATTTTGCAGAAAGCTTCTGGCTACATGGAAGATTAAGGGTTTTATAGAGGTTCACATTAAAAATATTGTTTCTTTATTCTTTTTGACTCTGCTTCATTTCCATCCTTATTATCAGATAGTCATTGGAACTTTCCATGTGGTATAATGGGGGCTACCAAGCCTCATGTTGCCCTGGTTTAAGGCAGAAGATGAAGCATTCTGTACATTAAAGAGAGTTTTAAAAGAACCTGCTGTGATCCGTTGCTGTGTTTTGCTGGCATTTCTGCCACGCTCTCTGCTCTGGAGTAATTTTTCAGCACAAAAAAACCCCCCAAACAAACAAAAAAACTATTCCTAAACAAAAATCTACTTTACTACAAAGTTCAAGTGAAAGTCTTTGGAAACAGCATTGAGCTGTCATTGATGGGGAACTTCACTTAGATTCTTTTGTGCTGAGATGTGTGACATATGCAAAAATACTTTAAATTTAACTAAACTATTAGTACTTAATAACCCTCCTCTGTTCATATTTCCTTTGCATTCTTTTACTTCTATACATGTCTTTTTTTAATCTAAGTCCCTCAATCTCTGTGCATATTGCCTACAGTGTGACTGCCATGCTTTGCTGGGTTCTCAGTGTTACTCTGTTACACTTTCTTCAGCCTTAACTGGATTCTTATGAATTTGTTTTGTCTCCTTGAGTTCTACAATGTTGTTTTCTGGATTTCTATTTTTTTTTAAGCCAATTTATCCTAAATTCATATTCTCTTGACATTCTGGTAGCTTTATTTAATATTCTCTCAATTGCCTTTTTACTTTTCCAGTAAAAAGGTGACCAGAACTGAATGCAGTATCCCAGTTAAGTACCAAGGTCATGAAGAGTTTACAAGCTTTCAGTCTCTGTGTCCTGATGTCATTTCTTACATAGCCCCAACATCTGCCCTTGTGCTGCTGTATCGTGTTGCCAACTCACATCCCTTTATTCTCTTTCCTAAGCTTAGTTCAGTGTTGCTACTTCCTGATTTATTTCTTCTGTTTGATATTAGTGTTAAATTATTTTCCCCAGCTGTGCATTTTTTTTTTTGTCTGAGACATTTGGAGTGAAGAAGCTGGGAAAACTGAAAGCAAGCTGTAGCAATATCCAAGCCTGAAATTCTTGGGAAATGAATGCAGAATGTTGACTCTCCTGTTATTACTGTTGAATATTTAAGTGGTTGTATAGACATAGATAGACAAATTAATGTAATCTACTATCATGCACATGAGCTGTGTGCATCACTGTATCCTATGTGAACTGCTGTACATTATATCTGATCCTCTTTGTGCTATGCTATGTTTTTTTACCTAATTTTCATTTCTCTATTACTTGAAGATTTTTTTTTTTAGATTAGCTTTGTTAATGTTGTTTCAGTCTTCCATTGACTCTTATCCAGACCTTGGAAAGCCAGTCACTTTTTTTTTTTTTTTTTTCCTTTCAAGAAATCATTTCCGGCTAAAGTCAAAGCAGATTACAGCTATTGCACATTCATGGTTTTGTTCTTCACTAAGGTGGTTTGCACTGCAGTCAGAAGGCAGTGAGGAGCAAACTTGGAGCCCTGGGATACAGCATGCTGATCTGTATTATGTTGGGAGATTATGTTTTTAACATTCAGATGTTTCCCCTCCCCCCAGTATTAAACTCTCCTGACCAACTTACTGTTTGTAAAATAGAAATTATGTAAAAAATCAGTAATTTATGCATCTTATTTTCCTACAGGATTTACAGATAATCAGTACAGATGAAAACCAGGTGTTTGTGGCTGTACAGGAGTGGTACCAGACAGACACATACAACCTGTACCAGTCTGACCCACAAGGTGTTTACTACTCCATCTTGCTGGAGAATGTCCGGAGCACGAAGCAGCCAGAAGAGAATGTCCTGATAGATATTCTGGAGGTAGATCTTTATATTTTCCATTATGTGTAGTCTGTGTGGAGAATTTTTTTTTGATTATGAGTATAATTAATTTTAAATTAACGCATTTTCACTGTTACATTTAAATAAAAAGTCTAGGGTTTCTGTCTTATTTGTAGCACATTGTTATTACTTACATGTTTCCCTCTTGCCCTACTAATGTGTTGTGTACTCTAACTTGATTCTTGGGGTGGGGTTCTGTGGATATGCAAATCCAAAACTTGCTAAGTTTTTTTTTTTAAGATAGTGAAAAGTGAATCTGGCAGCACAATTTATTGTTGAAGTAAGAAGTTATGCAGCTGTCAGTGCACAGCGTTTTTTCTTCTAGGTGACTCAGTGGTGCATTTCCTGACTTAAGAGCAGGACATCTTTTAGCCATTAGGGTTTTAAGTAGTAATCCTGCAAGCCTTGTGCTAGGTTGTGTCAGCTCTGAAAGGCTAAGAGCCAACGAAATTAGATATTGGACAGCAAATCCACTTGCTTTCAGTATGTGTCTTGTGCCAACAGCATTTTCTGTGAGACAAACTCAGCTGTAAACAAATCTATCATGTATTTTAACATCAGTGCACTTGGCAAAATAAAAGACTGTAGTGTTTTGGGAGAGTATCACAGACTGTTATCAATTCCATTCGTGTTTAGGGAATGGAATTTCAATGTAATGAATTTCAATGTAATAAAGTGTATGTTTGCTCTGTTCTGTTCTTTCTGGCCTTCACCAGAACATTAAACCGGCTTTGGTCTGACTCAGTTTGTCCCATTACATGTAATTTGCGTGGTGTTAATTTTAAAAAACCCAGCACTTTAAAGGTGCACCTGACTTCTCTGGCAAGGGTTTGTAGTAATTCTGGATACAAGGCACAGACTGACAGAACTGTTAAATGGCTGTAATTAGACTCTTCTTGGTGGGGGAAATTGATAGTGTTTTCTCCCTCCTTATCTCCTCCATCTTTCTTTAGCTTTTTCTTTCTAAATGGCTCTGGTAAAACAAAAAGGTCTCTCATTAGTGATTATTTTCTAGACTCTAGCTTTTTAGAAATGAGGCTTCCTAATGAGTGAAGCTACACATTGTGTACAGCCACGTTCCCATAGGGTGATTTATTGACAGCATTAGTTTGCAGCATTTTACTCTCGGTCACCCCTGTGACCAAGCAAGGCTAAAAGGCAGTCAGGTGCAATCTCTGCTCCCTGCATCACCTGTAGCATGTAATTTCAGATAAGTTGTACAGAGATCCTACCCCTGGCTATCCTTTTGTCTACAAGAATTATTAACTTAATTCAGTTACCCTGATTGTTTCATAATTTCCCAATGTTACCAAGAGCAGATTAGATAATGCAATTGTTGTTTATTATGTGCTGGATCAATTTGTAGGGTTACATTAAAAAGGAAATGTACACATGATAAGGACAATACACATGGAGCCATACAATTCAATTTTTAAAGCTATTTTTGAAATTGAGTTGCTTTATAGGAGAGCACTGATGGCTTCTAGATAGCTTGCATGATAAATAATTAGTGCTCATCTTGTTTAGTAGAATGGGATCAAGTGCTCATAATGTGTGGGTTGTTTACTCAGTATAAAATTGCTAATAAATAAAACACATATTGCAGCCCTTGAGGATGGGATTTTTTTTTTGGTCTAATCTGGGGTTTTCTTTTCTGGGCATTTTAATGCAAGTATCCCATCTTGGGAAGGGGAACCTTCAGTGCAGCACTGAGCCATTCCTCAGTGGTGAAAAATTTCTCTTTCTGCCAGTGTATAATTCTCTTTAAAGTTTGTACTGTTCATCTTTCTTATCTTCTTCTGACTCCATTTAATCGTTTACTTGTACATCTGCTATAAATTTTTTAATAGGTGTCTGCCTGTCTGTATTAATTTTCTTTTATATGCTTTGTCTATTTTTGGGCCATATTCCTTCTCATGTTGCACACATAAAAGGGAACAGTTTCTAAATACTTGTTTAGAGAAGAGAAGAAAAAAGAAAGGTTGAGTACTCAGTGACTGTCCAAAAGGAGCATGCCCTTGAATTATTTGACTGTATAAAAGGAGCATGTCCTTTAAATTGTATCAAGTGCTGCCAGTGTGTCACAAATTTGACACAGTCATATTTGCAGAATTGGCATCCTAATGTAATACCTCTACATTGGTTCCTGCTGTGACTCCTTATGTAGATAAGAGCTACACAAGATGCAGTACATTTTCTTCACGCCTTTTCTCCTCCAAACAACAAGTGGTGTATATTTAAATTTTAGTCACAAACATATATTATATAGCAGTAATTTCTACATTTCAGTAGCTGCAGCTGGTAAACACTGTGGGACCATCTGAACTGTGCTTCTTGCTACTAACTAAACAGAATATTGTTGGGATGGAAGATCTGAAATGTAACAAAGAGCAATTAATAAGTCCCAGCAGAAAGTCTCAGAAAATAATTTTATAAGGTACAAAGGGCTTTTCTAAGAGTACTGGGGAGCAATTATCCCCTGAACTGTTTAAGAAAATGGGTATTCTGAGAACTAAGCTAGAAGTTAAAAAAAATCAACAGAAAAGTACTTTGAATTTCCTCATGTTCAGCTGTCTTGAGTGGCTCCTGGATTGTTCATCAGAGTCACTGAGCACTGTGCAAGGTTGAAATGCCTTATTTTCCATAGCAACTTATTATTAATGTGAATCTTTTCCTTTCTTGATAGAAAGATTCTTATCTTGCAATTTTAGATTAGGGAACTAAGTCAAGGAGTAGAATGTACAGAAGAATTTGGGTGCCTTGGCATCACAGTCTAAACCAGGAGGTAGATTAGACACACTTAATTTCCAGTTTTTACAGAGTCAGGTGTGTATTTGTATAGGCCAAAGGACAAATGAAATGGAAAATGCTACAGCAGGGGTGTGATGTTTTAAAGATGCCATTTTTACACACCATAATTTTGTGTTAGTTATTGGGTTTTAGGCTAATGCACCACTCTGAACATGATATTTCTGAACTTGCTCTGAAGATAGATGCCTGAAACCTGTATTTATTATTTCAAGCAGGGTTTATGCCTTTCATTCAAAATGCAACTGCTGTGAAGTGCTGGTCGGTTTTTATCTTTTAAAGCAGCAGTGAGAGAAGTTAACTGAGACACTGGAAGAAATGTTTTCATAACCTTTCAATGTCTGATAGATTCAAACACTTATGTCCCATATTCTAGAGAGGAGAAGTTACCCTAGAGCTTGGTTAGATTAGAGATGGGAGTGGGAATGGAAAAAAATTTTAGCCTGACTTCCATTTGATGATTATGCGGAATTATTAAATATTCATTAAACGAGGGGGTGGGGAGGGGAAAGAGAGGAGAAACAAAAATAATCATGATGCAGCACTGATTTTGCCATCCACAAATGAAGAGGGAAACCTCAGTTGCAGTCCCTGATCTAATTATTGTTTAAATATTTAATATTGGAAGGAAGACATGCACAGAAATATTACCCCAAGCCTGCCTCCCACGTAAATATTTGAACTGCCAGGCTTTTCATGACTGAGCTGTCTCTTGAAGGTAGACTATGTAAAGAATCCCCAGCAAGATTAAAATGCTTTTAAAATAAAGAAAGCAGGTTCATAATTTCTTCCCTTCCTTTCCTTTTCTCACCTGCCCTGTAAATAGTTGACTTTTATGGTATCTTTGACTGGAAGGTGTTTCTGAACTTTCAGCATAAGTAACCCAACCACATATGCACAGGATTTAAGAAAGAAGGAGCTTCTGAGAGAGTGGAGTATTTAAATGTTTATACAGATTTCTTTTTAATATATAAACTTATATATATTTCCTAGTTCTAGGTTTTTACCATAACCAGCAGAACATTCTTGTTCTCTGTAGATTTGGATCTGTTCCTTCCCATATTTATAAACTGTGAGTATCAAATCTGTAGCCTGTTGGTAGGGATGCCTTCTTTTCACGTTCAATGAAGACTTCTGCTAAATAAATGTTAAATGAAGTTAATAACTTGCAGTTGGAAAAAGAATGGAACAGCAAATATTTCAAATGAAAAATAAAAGTTCAGAAGTGCCTCATGTTATCAGGAGGCAAATATTCCTGATCATCCAAAGAGCTGGCTGTCTTGTGCATTTATTTGTAATGAATGATCCAGTTTTGTTAAGAGTCAGCAACCAAGGAGATGAGCAAGCTGTACTGTGCTGGAAATGTTTATCAGTTTATATATGTTGTCCAGAAATTTTCAAAAATTCAAGAAGTCTCATAAATAATGGCAAGGGAAACAAGAGCATTCTTAAGGAAACTTTCACTTTTAATAGAAGACCTTATCTCATGCCCATGGGTGGAATATATGTTAATATGTTAATAACATAAATATTAGGGCTAGAGCTAAACATATTAAGGTATAATTACTGTCAGGTTGCTTCTAAAATTATACCTATTAACATTAACACTTGGAGTTGTTGTAATTTTCTAATGCAGCTTGTTTTGAAATAAAATAACAGCCTAAGAGAAGAAGGTCATTTTTTTGTTATTATTTTTTCTCCAGAGGTTAAACAGGTGGCTAACTGGAGTGTGGAAGCATTTCAGATGCTTGAGAGGGTGATTCAGACCTCAATGTCTTCCTCAGATGATCTGCCTGTATTTATTTCCTGCAAAGGACAAGAGTGCTTCCCAAATCAGTGTTATTTTAAAGGATATGATACTGTGTTGTGTTATTGTAACCTATTTGTTTGATATTTATATGATATGGGCACAGAAATTCAGGTTAAAAGTTAGATGGTTGTTAAAAAATTGCTTATATCATTTGTAGAATAGCATTTTAAAGATGGCCATATTTAAAGAAAATGCAGAGGTGAAATTTTAATAGTGAGGCCATGCTATCATAGTTTTTATATTTTGCTATATAAACTGTTATGTTTTGCTATATTACGCGTGTAATTTGATTAGCCTTCTGACATGCAGATAACTGCATATCCTTTTTAAATACATTTAGAAATAAAAATCAGTTTGTAATTGTCCTTGCTTTCCCCCTTTCTGCCTTTTGCTCTTATATTTTTGCCTTCCTCATTTTTTTTAAGGTATCATCCACATTCCTTTCAGTTTCCAGGAGAAACTACCTGAGATACACAGTTCAGAGCCACAAAAGAGCAGCTAATCAGGGATAATCCTTGTTGAAGAAAGGTGTATGTGCTGGATATTAACTTTTCTTCTCCATGCTTCAGGTCAGAGGTGTAAAAGGAGTCTTTTTAGCCAACCAGAAAATTGATGGGAAAGTTACGACTCTGATAACCTACAACAAAGGCCGTGACTGGGATTTTCTAAACCCTCCAGACACCGACATGAACGGCAAACCCACCAACTGCAAACCTGTAAGTGGCTCTTTTTGGTGTGTCCTCCCTCTGAAGTGTGCAAGAATTATCTCCAAGGTAGGATGGGCAGTAGCTCCAACAGCCCGAGAGCTTTGTGCTGAGTTTAGCAGCCAAACTAGCAGGCAAATGTTCTTGCATTGCATGAGCTGAGGTTCCACAGGCTCTCAGTGCAGTCATCCTGTAGAGTGAGCAGTCAGGGCTTTCTGGTGCACTGCACTTTGCATTTGAGATCACTTTGACACAAAGAGGGCACATTTCTTGTGTGTCAACTGCACAATACAGTTCAGAATAATCATGACAGTCATTTGTGGCTGGATATATGGGGCACATCATGAGTCAAACAGCGATTACCAATAATTTTTCTCTTTCCATCTCTTCATATTTTTGTTTCATAATAAAGCAAGGTAACCCTTGGTCCCCTGTTAAAGGGAACTCCTGCCAGTTGCTTGAAAATAAATACAATGGTAACTTGCATAAAGTATTACTTTTTGTAAGATGGTATTATTTCTGCTTGTTTAGATGTCCCAGGTGCCTGTAGTATTTTGTTATTTGCAAGGCTGTACTGAAAACCTTGTATTTTTCTCACTGACTCTCTGCTCCTGGGGACTCAAAGCTCTACATTGGTGGGCAAAATAAATGCTTGTAGTCGTGCCACTGCCAGAGCTTTACTCCCTCTCCACATGGCAGAAGTGGGGGGCTGTGGCTGCTGGCTCCCTTTTGAAGAGTTGAAGGCTGTGCTGCAAGGCTGCAGCCTGCAGGGTCTGGTGCAGATCGATCTGAGATGAGTGGGACGATGGCAGTGGCAGCAGCTCCCAGGCAGTGCTGGCAGCTGGCTCCTGGTCAGGCTCTTGGTCACATTGCTATGAACAACAAAACCTTTGCACTGCACAAAGGGCAAGGAGCAGTAAGTTGCTTAGCAAGGAGACATGATGTGTCCTAAAGTCACTATGCTATTTTTCATATCATTTTTTTACTAAAAAAGGCATTTCAGCCCAAACAGTTGTTTTTAATAATTTTACCATTTACCTGGAACCAACAAACATGCAATATTTGTTGCTGTTAGTCAACATTTTTAAGCAATTATTCTGTCATAAGGGGGTTTATATAATAATGTTGACTTCCTTGAGTTTGGAAATCTTTTTGTTGAGGCAGTGGCACACTATGCAGACATCACCAGAGATTCTTGATATAAAGTGAAGACTGATACTTCAGACTGAATTTGGCTCCATGGGAAGCAGCCATTCTTTTTCTTTATGAAGACATACATTGCTGAAGCTGCTCCCTGTCTGGCTTTCATTTATTGTAGGAGCATAACTCATAGCAGTGATTTTTAAAACCTGTTCTCTGCTTCTTCCCCTACAAGCCTGATTGTTACCTTCACCTCCATCTCCGGTGGGCAGACAATCCCTACGTGTCAGGCACGGTGCACACCAAGGACACTGCACCAGGGCTCATCATGGGGGCAGGTGAGTGCATGCCAGTTCTGTGTAAGACCTGAAATGTGGCAGGGGCTCTTTGTAGATCTAGTAGTTGGACTTGTAAGAGTACCATGGTAGAAACATTGCCAAAATAAGGCTTTCATGCAGAATAATCCTTTATGAGCAAACAATTCAATATATGTTAATGGGAGGCCCAGAGTTGTCTCTTCTCAGACAGATCTCTGTCAGTCACCTGGGTACATCATGCTCTGCTGTGCTGTGCAGTGCCTCCTTCCCTGTGTGTGCTGTGGGGGTGTGATGGTGGCTAAAGGACATGTCCTACATTCTTTTTTTTCTGGAAGTGATGTGTAGGCCCTCCAGCATCATGAATAACCCAGAAAAAAATGATGGAAACAGTGGTCAAGCCTTTGTTCTTTAAGCCTGGATACAGATAATTTGTCTTGTAATTTTTATTAATTCCTTTCTGCCTAGAGAGGAATTGAAAGAGGCAAATGTGTCTCTGCGTTGGGAACAATGCTGGTTGTGGCTTCTCCATTATAACTTACATATGGAGTCATGTCAATATGAAGTGGAATTTAATAAAGGAAATTCCATTGCAGTGTTGAGCACTCATCAGGAAAAATATTCACATAACTCAGTTTTGCTTCGTATCTTTGTAATCCATATATTCATTTTATTTAATCTTCTTTGTTTCAAAATTGTCTAAATATTAACAATTCTAAGAGCTTTTTAAAATTGTATTATTTTATTCTTATGGATAATGTTTAGGTGAAATGCACACATGTAGGCTTCCCTTTTCATAAATGTGCATCTGTTTTTAATGAATAATGGCTTCTACTTTATCTTACACTAGTCCCTGACAAACCGCTTACTAAGCTGAAAGTTTCCTGACAATGTCAAGGTGAGAATATTTGGTGTTTAAAGAGAATGACAGCTGCCAGTACTGGTAATTTTCAATATAACTGAAGACTTAAAGTTTTTCTGTAATATAAAGGAGTTTAAAGTATTTTACTGGAGGCAGATCTACCTGGTGAAATGCTGCTATGTTTTTATTGGTACAAACGAGACTAAGAACTTATGCAGTGCCCTTGCAGATAGATTTCTAATATGTGTTCAGGTCAAACGTTATGCATTCAAATGTTTTAAAAAATATCTTCTGTTTCAAATGTCTTATTTTTTCATGAAAGCACTCAAAATGTAGGTTCTTAATGTTAGCCTCATCATATCATGCTTAAATGCCTTCCAGTAGCAAATGATTCAGTGAGATTTAATTAGACAATTATTCTTCCTATTTCCTTTTTCTTTCTCTTTGCACTATGATCTGATGTGTCGAACAGATATTTCTTGAGATGTTAGGTTGTTTTCTTTTGTTTGGGGTTTGTAGATGCTTTTTAAGTGTATTGTTCTCTGAGAGGACATTAGGGAGGTTGTAGAAGAGTATTTTGTCCTTAATTCCCTTCCAGAATGGGGTGACATTTTATCACTGTGACATTGTCTTACTCTGCCAGGTGGAGAACTTATCAACAGCTTTCCTCAACGTGATCAGGAGGGAGGGTTTTGATAACATCCTCATACCATGAAGAACTGAACTAATATGTTAAATTTAACTTGCTTGTGGAGCAACCAGTAATGAAATGGGAATGGTAGAAGGCACCCTTGCTCAGTTGCAAGGCTTTTAGCTTTTAGCTACCTAAAAAGCCGGGAGGGGAGGTGTGAAAGGGGGAAAAATTTGCCCAAGGGAGTTCAGTGTGTTGTTTTTCTGGTAGAATAAAAGCTTCTGTAGCTGAAAGCAGAGCAAAGGGATCTATTTTGGAGCCTTAGAAATACTATAGAGCAACTGCACGCCCTTGCCAAAAGATGACCTGAATCAACTCTGATTTTGACCTGCATTTACATTATTTGGATGCCCAGGTCATCTGGATTCAGTGCATGTATTCAGTCTTATCTGGTAAACCTGATACCCTTGTAAACTTACACTTCTTATCAGAAATACTTTACATAGAGTGAGCTTGAATTTCCTTGGCCTGATCCTTGAAAGTGATAATTCTACACAAATCTACATAAATATTGAGTTCTGATCCAGGAATCAGATTATTTGAGCCACATCACACACTATTGGAATTTTACTGTTAGATTTAGGGAGAGCACATCTTCTGGAAATGACTGAGGATGATAAGATCTGTGAATGTCAGTTGATCATAGCATGTCTAGAAATCATCAGTGCCTTGTGCTGTAAAAAGCAAAATTATTCTCCGAGTGAAATGGGTAAATAATTGCCAACAGAGAGGGGGAAATATTAATACTCTGGCAAAATACTGTACAGTGACATTACTAATACGACTGTGTACAATTCTGATAATCAATTTTCAGGACCAGTGAGCAGGTGCTAAGAAGGCCTCTTTGGCAGTTGATGGAAATAGAGAATATTTACAAGAAAACCCTCATTAGCTGAATAACTAAAGGACAATAATGAATATATGGATAGGATTTTCTTTTCCTGGAAGTGTAACCACAGAGTAGAAACAAGTGATGCAAATAAGTGGATAAGAACTGGAAATATGGTTCCTAAGCATAAGAATCCTATCGATCAAAAAGAAGAAAAAAAAAATTCCCTTTAAAAAGTGGATTTTGGCTTCTTTCTAGGAAACTTATACAACACAGCTGCTTGTGGCAATGTAAAAGTTATTCTGTGACTTAAGTACAGTTTTGATATGGAAAATGCTGGAAAAATCTGAGACTACTGAATATTGTTTTAATTTTTAAAAAGGAATAATTAACTGGTGAGCTGCATTAACACCTAGAAAATTGGGAAAATTTAACATCTTTAATGAAATGTTAAAATTGCATCTTTTAAAACTCATGTTTACAAATAAAAATCACACTGTTAAACTTGCATAAGTAGTTCTCAGGAATTCATATTTTTAGCTTATGTCTACATATAAATTGTTCAGACAGAATATTAAATGTTGTAGCTGCATATGAAAGCGGTATTTTAAATAACTGCTTTGCTCTCTTTAAGAAATGCATAGGATTTTGCATTTACATTTGATTTTTGTGCGTTTTAATCTTGGCAACAACTTCTATTTCTCACAGCATCAGCTATGAGATGTGTGTCAATTGGTGTGTAAATTTTTACTATAAACTAGCTAAAGACTTTTTTATGAAAAATGTTTAGAGAAGTGTAGCTTTTTCAGGTGCTAGTTTACAATAATTGCCTGCTTAGCTTCCAATCCAGATGGCAAATCAAGCAAGCAGTAAATTCTGCACATTCACACAAATTGAGGAAGTGCTGGAAAAGTTCTGTTTACTTTTAGTCATATCAGGGCCAAATATAGTTGCATACATTGTGATGAATTTCTATCATTTTTCACAGAAGTAGCATACGAGGATGCCTCTATCAAAAAAGGATAAGGGAACAGGAGATGATTGAGCATTTCCCAGTACATTTTGGGACATCCTGAAATGCCTTTAAATTTTTGTTACATTCCTCAATTCTGATTCCCCACTCCCTCATCCGAACACATCTTCAGCTCGCCAGGCAAAACTGTGTGTCTGGGAAATTTAAATACAAATTGGTTGTATGTTTGTTCTATGCTGTGACTACAAGATTGCAAACCATGAAATTTTAACTTACTGTGCATGGCCCAAAGGCATTTTACAACTGTATCAATTACCAGTAATCCAGGCAAGGCACATCTCTCTTTTTGGAGTAGGTGTCTGCCTGTACGCTAAATTTAAGTGATTGGAAAAGATTTTCCATATTAGAAGGATTATCTAAGCTTTGCATATGGGGATTATTTCTTTTGCTGTAAACCTGTATATGTAAACATATAAAAATATGGGTAAACAAAGCAATAACTAGCACTTAAAACATGTAAATTGATGGTAGATTTTAAATTAAGTAATCTTCCATATTTTTTGTGACCCAGTAAGAACCTATCAAAATGCCTGACTCTCTTGAGATCTGTATTGAGAGCTGTGTTTCTCAGAGCTATGGCTCCTTTCCAGAGAACTTTGCTGGCCACCAGACATCACTGAAAAACTTTGCTTTCTTTCACATCCCTGTGCTACCAGCTGCTAAACTGCCACGTGCAGACTTACAGAAAGCTTGGAGAGCTATGTTGAACAGTAGTTAGTGCCTCTGTATTCTAGTTTTTGGTACTGCCACCCCTGCAAAGATGGAACACGTGATTTTATGCAGTTACTTAAAATCAGCCTTTACTCAGGACAAGTGAAAAAGCAAAGGAGGATTTCATGTATCCCAAAACAGTTTGAAAAGGTTTCTAAGAGTGCAAGTAACGGAAATGAAAAATGACTCTTCTTAATCAAAAACTGAGAAAAGCAGGCCAAAATGTTTCCTTTTGTGTAGTTATGGTATCTGATAAGTTTCTTGGGTGTAAGCTTGCTGAATTTGTCCTTTCATGGGAAAGCTCACTTCTCAGCACAGAATTTGATGAACATATCTCTGAGCTGTCTGTTTCAAGAACAGGGGGATGGGAGCCTTCCTTTTCTTGACCAATGAGATGGACAGTTTTCATCTTGGAATTCTAAGGATTTTAGCAGTCTGGTATGGAGCATGAAGACAAAAGCATGTTAGCTCTGTATCCAGGCAGATATAGCCCAAATTCCTTCTGGTCAATGGAGTCATTTTAATAAATCGTATAAGCCTTCTGATATTGGAGTCAAAAAGTCCTGATTCACCATTGGGCACAACAATACTTTTGCTTCCTGAATAGAAGCAGTGTCAGAACATAACAGCAGAGCAAAACTGACTCAGGCTAAGTCCATCTATCACATCATTCTGGCTGTGTTGGTGGCAAAAGCCTTTGGAGAGGGTTTAAGGACAATCCACACTTACCACAAATAAGTTTTATAATTATCCTCAGATATGTCATGGAAAGGTTCAGAATTTCTCAGTTCTACTTTGAGCGCTGCTGTGGCTTTGCAGTTGTTTGTTTGCAGTGTTATTTATGTCAGGATTTTTTGCATTTCATTTGATGCAAATTGGAGCTGTTGTAAAGGAGTTTATGGGGTGCCATTACACACACTGTGTTAAGTTAGGTGGCTTATCCAGTAACACAACATTCTGCAAGGTAGCTAGAGGCTGGAATTATGCACTTTATTTTAAATCTCAAAAAGAACAAAATGCTCCAAATCTTTGAAGTTATTTTTTGTTAGCATATTGAAAAATAAAGTTAAAACAATGTAACTTTTTAACTAGAGAAAACCTATGACTCTCGTGTCACGCATGTTAAATAGAAAGATTTGCTAATAAAAGTGGGGGGAGTTCACTTAGATCTTTGAAAGACTTGGTTTTATTCCAGTTCTACTTTTTCAGGCTAACAGCTTTAAGAGTAGCTTTTCTGTGGCTTATAAAACTTATGCATCACTATGTGTTTCTGTGGAAATTTCCTTCTGTCTGTCTCATCTCAGATTTGGCTGCATGAGTGCTTCTCCCTGCACCTTGCAGGAGCCTGCCTGTCCCCCCTGGTGCTGCAGCTTTCCTTCTTTTGGCCTCACCTGCTTTTTCTCTCTGAATCCACTGACTCTTTCAGCAAGCCGTGGTCTGCAGTACCCACAGAGCAAACTCCAACTGCACTGAGAAGTTTTATTCTTCCTTATAGAAAAGTGTTTTATTTTCTTTTTTTCTGCTTGAAGACTTCATTTTACAAAATGCAAAATTATGTCATATAATTATGTGTCCGAAAAAATCTGGAAGTAGTGAAAATTACAGCCTTCACTGATGACAAAATTAAGCATTGTGTCAGCAATCAGCAGTCCTGCATGCACTTCTTGTGGGCTTCCACCCTTGGCCCATGGATGGACAGTTTTCAAATGTCAAACATCACTGAAGTCCTTTTTCCCAAAGCAGTGTCCCAGATAATATTCCTGTTGGCATCAGTTGTGATTTCGGCAGAATGAAAAGTCTCTGGAATTATAACTGTGCTAACCAACTCCTTTTGCTCTTGTACTAGGAAAAGACAGTAAAGGTAAAATCAGAACTAGGAGAAGTCATGTCTGTCTTTTAAGAGAGCTGCAAGTACAATGCTGTTGCTAATATCATTACTAAATCAGCTGGATAGAAAAGGCTTTTTAATGAAGCACAAGTAGATGCTGTTTCATTTATAGACTAATTTTCCATTAGCAAGGCAATTTACCACTGAATTCTTTAAAGTGCAGATCCCTAGCAGTGCTCAAAATAAAGACCTAGTCATGCAAGTAGAATTCAGTAAGTGGTGAAAAGAGGTAAAATAAACAGCATTTATTCAGGAGCAAAACTAACACTGCATTCATTAAAGTTACCTGTGTAAACAATGTAGACTGACAGCAGTTTGTTAGATTCTAGCAAGGAAATAAATATTTCTCTTTTGAGCTGTTCTATAGAAAACATTCTGTGATTAACTTCAGAAGCACAAGAATATACCCATTTGCAGGTGATAAAGCAGTGATAAGTATAACACAGGAAAGTAAGAATAGTAAAAGAAATGTATTTTGTATATGCAGTTTATCAAATCTTCCTTCCCTTCCTTCAGCCCTGAGAAGGTGGATTTCTCATTCATATCTCCTTCTAGTGATCAGAATAATCTTAAGGCTGTATTTGGGGAGAAAATATAATTGAATTAATGTGTGAAGCTTTCCTTTTGGAACTATTTCATTTGGTTATACTCATGGGAGGTGTAGGTTAGCTATTAGGAAAAGGTTTTTCACCCGAGGGTAATTGAGCTTTGGAACAGGCTGCCCAGAGAAAGGGTCACAGCATCAAGCCTGCCTGAGTTCAAGAAGCATTTGGACAATGCTTCAGGCACATGGTGTGATTCTTGGGGTGTTCTCTGCAGGGCCAGGGGTTGGATTCAATGATCTTGTTGGGTCCCTTCCAACTCAGCATATTCTATGATTCTATGACCAACTAAATCCTTGCTGAATTATGTGATAGATGAGAGAATGTGCAGTGTGTTGGAAAGATGAAAACCCAAGAAAAGCCCAAGAATGGGAAGTGGCATCTTCTGAACTGTTAGATGCAATTTAAAGGAATTAACTGACTCCTATAAATTCCCTGATTCAATAGAAGTATTCCAATCCTGTCCAGGATGTATTTAGGGTTAAATAATGTAGAGTTATCCTATTAAAGAGTGGAGCATGTGCAACCTTGATGGTCTAAATAGAATGTGTCTTTTGGGCAGTGGGCGCTGTCGTTCCTCTTGGGAACCTTTCAGCACCAGTAAGCACACTCTGCATAAACAGTTCTTGTTTAGTGGTTAAAAACCAGCTATTTATATAACACAAGTGAAATTTCATAGTGCTATTATAATCTAATCTAAGTGTTTTCTTTCATCATCTCTTCTGCTTAAGAGGATCTGATAATTTTTGTCTTATTTCTACCGTGAAAACATGCAAACCATATATTTAAGTCAAAATCCCCAGGAGGATATAATTTAGAAAGAATATTGTGCCATGAGTGATTCTTCCCTAGAACACTAAACTGCCTGGTGGTTTAATAATTTGCTATCTGAAATACTGCATGATAAAAGATGGAGATTTTTTGGCATATTTGGGACTGCATCTGCTGTCATCTTCCCAAGTTTAACACTTCTGTTAACTTTGCAGGAACCCGAATTCTCCTCAGTGCTATTTGTCAAAATATTCAGTAACTTTCTGGTTAATATTTAGGTAAATCAAATAATTCTGCTTCCAATTCTTTTGTATTTACTCTTTTCCAAAAGCCCTGTCCCTTCTTTTCATGTTGCATATTTCACCAGATTTTAGCCTAGCTACCACTTCATCAAGTCTTAAAGATAAAATACTTCATTTCAACAGTTTGAGTTCAGTGTGAATAACTTTACAGAATATGATTAGGGTATGGTTAAAGGTCCTGAGTTTATGGATGTTTCATACTTACATCTTAAATACATGTTGTTTCGTAATAATTTTTCAGCGTGCAGCAGCAAAACTACAATGTTGTTCTGACTTCTGCCTTTTGGTATTAGAATCAAGCCTCATTGTTTCCACCTATGGACAACTTAGCAATGGAAAGGAAGACTTTGAAATTGTACATATGTGTTTTTAAAGGATTTTGCTGGTTCTACCAGAAATGAAGTAAGCCTGTTCAACTGTGTTCAGTTCTTGCTCTGACCTGGAAATTTCTTACTGAGACTGGCATCAGGATTAGATCCAATCTCTCTTGCTCATGTGGATGCAACTTTTGTTTTCTCCTCTTTTGTGACAGGTAACCTGGGGTCCCAGCTGGTTGAGTATAAAGAAGAGATGTACATAACATCTGACTGTGGGAACACGTGGCGTCAGGTAGGAGGTTTAAATCATCAAAAGAACCTGGAAATAATTTTATTGTACCAAATGTGATGAATTATGTAATGCTTAACTAATCTTTAGATAATCACTCTTTTGAAGGAGGTGGTATTATTATCTCCAGTTTGCTTGGAAACTAAGAGATTAAGAAGGTGATTTTCTAAGACTCAAATTGATCAGGCTGTCAGGTTCTCCTGAAGTTCAAATATTTCGGTGTCTTTAAAGATCCCATAAGTATCTTATGCAAAAAATATAGTGTCTGTTTAGGTTTTTAATAATTTAAGTAATCTTCCTATGCTAATGATGAAGTGGACTTGGACTAGATCTTGCAGTACAAACATTCCAAGCTAAAAGACATGGCTTAGGTATGAGGGCAAAAATTCTTCTGCTTCATAGTCTGAAAGCTCTTACTCAAGATAAACTTTTTCTTCATTGAAACTGAGACAGTGAAAAGAGATTTTTTAAAAATAGTAAAATTTTTTAAGCCTTTTGGCATGATTTAATAAATTCAGGGGCTACAAATACCAAAGTATTTAAAAGAGAACAGTGATATTGTAATGCTATTTGAATTCTGGATGTCTTTTTCTTCCACTGACTAGAGTCAGTTAAAGCATTTCAACTTTCTCATGTATTGTTTCCTGAGCTGCTCTGTCTCAGTGTGGTGGGTTTGCCCTGGCTTGATGCCAGGTGCCCACCAATCTCTCTCTGTCACTGCTCTCCTCAGCTGGACAGGGGAGTGAGAATATAACAAAAAGCTCATGGGGTGAGATAAGAGCAGGGAGAAATTGGTCACAGGCAAAACAGACCCAACTTGGGGGATATTTATTTGATTGCCAATTAATAACAGAGTAAGATAGTGAGAAATAAACCCAATTCTTACAACAGATTCTCCCTTTATCATGGGCTAAACTTTACTTACTAATTCTCTACTCCTCACCCTGAGTCGCACAGGGGGATGTGGAATGGGGGATGTGGTCAGTTCAACACTCAACAACTTCTGCTGCTCTTTCCTCCTCACAGGGAGGACTCCCCACACTCTTCCCCTGCTCCAGTGTAAGGTCCCTCCCACAGGAGACAGATTTCAATGAACTTCTCCATCATGAGTCCTTTCCATGGGCTGTAGTTCCCCATGAGTTCTCCAGAGTGGGTGCTTCCCATGGGCTGCTCCAGCGTGGGTCCCCCGTGGGATCATAAGTCCTTCCAGCAAACGTGCTCCAACATTGGCTTCCTATGGAGTCATATCCTCCTTCAGGCATCCACCTGCTCCAATGTGAGGTCCTCCATGGGCTGCAGGTGGATCTCTGCTCCACCCTGGACCTCCATGGGCTGCAGGGCACAGCTGCCTCACCATGGTCTGCTCCAGGGGCTGCAGGGGAATTTCTTCTCTGGCACCTGCAGCACCTCCTGCTCCTCATTCTGCACTGACCTTGGTGTCTGCAGGGCTGTTCCCCTCTCATATTCTCAGCTCTTCACTCCTGCTGTAGTTGCTGTTGTGCAGTTCTTAAATACACAATCCCAAAGGTGCTACTGCTGCTGCTGATTGACTCGACCATGACCAGTGCCGTGTCCATCTTGAAGCTGGTGGCTGTGGGATGTGGGAAAGCCTCTCTAGAAGAGTCTCAAAGAAGCCACCCCAGTAGACTAACCTGCTACCAAAACCTTGCTGTGCAAACCCAATGCACTCACCATAGGGATATTTTCTTTCTCTCTATATATGTATATAGCAACAATACACAATATCATATAGATTCTTCTTGTAATATATATCCAGGATAAAAAAAAGCACCCTCAAAGGACCAAAGTGTTTTCAAAAAGTAATTTAATTTCAGTTAAAATAGCATTGTAGATTTCAGCTGAAATCAAATTTCGTTATTTTCTTAGAACCATTAAGGGTGAAAATGTTCTCAGTAATTTTACTGAGCTTGGGGAATTTTAGGTTAAAAGAGAAAAATACAGACAGTTTCTTATATTGCTATGGTAGGTGCCATTAGTACTCCACAGAGTACTTTAAAAAGAAATGGGTTATTTTTGTAATTATAACGTCCTTTGATGTTTAAAAGATAAAATTTTATACCAAATCCCATCTTGAAATCTAGCATACAATAAATAGGTGTTTAAATGCAAAAGCCTTCCAGAATTTACAGTGGGTACTGTGTTGTTTAATACTTCTTAGAGGCCCCTCATAATTTCATGTCAGCATTTGCCAAAGTTTTATAGTTTTTCTGGGGTGTAAAATAAGAAGAAAAGAGGAATGAGATCAAATTCATATTTTCACTGCTTTTTATTTGTGGAGACACACAGGTAAATTATATGTGTTGCAGCTTGACCCTAAGGTGCCTCATTATGCTGTAAAATCAACCACAAATGGATCCCTTGTGACAGTCAAAATGGCAAACAACATTGCTAGCTTTAATTAAAACTCCTATGAAGCCCTTGAAGGAGCTTATTCAATTCTAATATTTGTGATCAGAATGAAACTGTAGATTATTTTATCACCTCACTGTTCACGATTAAACACTTCTTCCGGAGGAGAGCAGCACATTCCCTTTCTCTGCTGGACTTCTTACAACAAAAGAGAAGGCTTCAGTCAGGTGATACAGGAATTTAGATAATTCCATAAATTTCAGGTCTTGTGAGCTGATGAAATCCTGTGCTTTGGCACACTTTGAGTTTCAGTCTCTGCCTTGAAGTCTTTGTGGTTGTCATTAATGAGGGCTTGGCACCTTTCTCACAAGTTCACATGCTGTTGCTGAGCTGTGTACAGAGAAGAGGAACAGTTTGTGCTAGTGTATAGAGACAGAGAATGAAGAAAGGCAAACATAAGAGACTTAGGGGAAAATGTAGTGCAAGGAATTAATTAAACCTTTCTTGAAATAATAGCAGTATTGGTTCATAGGGCTGTGGATTGTAGGACTGTGGGAAGGTCAAAGATTCTGTAATTCAATGGTGTGCTCTGAGACAGCATCAAACCTTCCACAGCCTGCATTTGATGTGGTCATATAAGGGTTCAGGAAGACTCACTTATAAACACAGCCAGAGTTCATGGACAGAAGTAAATGCCTAAATGAGAGGCTTCAAAATTAAGTAAATTCTAGTGATAAATGAAAATGTTCAGGAAGAAATCACAAGGTTGGTGAGGAGGACTGTAAACACAGTCAAGTGATGTGCAGTTCAGGTGGCAAAACCCACATATATCATACTATTAATTTTTTGGCCTTCTGTGTTGGACAAGTCAAAGGTCTGTGTTTAGATAACATAGGCCTGTGAGACACAGTGTCAAACATGCTTGAGATCCCTGCCCTGCTGCTGAAAGACCACAGCAGAGTGGTAAATTACACCTGTGCAAACCCCTGCAGTACAGTAGGCTGGGTAATCCTCTGGCATGGACTGAGCTCTGCAGTGTCTGCATCCCCACTTGTATCTGCCCAGGAGCTGCTTCAGGGCTCCCCTGTTTGGCCAGGTAATGAGAATAAATTTATTATTGCATTTCATCTGTGGTGTTGTGGTTGTTCCTGCATCCTGTGCCAACTCACACAAAAAGCAAAACCAAGAATTGTTATTATAAATAACCACAATTCCACTGGAGTGCTGGCTCCAGCTGTTCTTCTACCTTTCTGTTGCATGGCTGAGCTGCTTGCTGGTATATCTTGTAACCACTCTTTCTTTGAGGAAAACAGAAAATTGTGGCTATGTACTGTACAACATTGCACTATAAATAGCAGTGCTTTAGGAGCTGATTGGCAAGCAGCCTAAACATCCATGCCCTGAACTGGACTGTAGAATAAAGGAATCTCACCTTGACCTTATAATTAAATATGTGGGCTTAGAATCATAGAATCATTAAAGTTAGAAAAGGCACTTTTCACGAAGTCCAACCATCAACTTGACTGCCAAGTGGACCATGAAGATGTAGCATAAGGTGAACTGATGTTTATTTGAAAGATTTCTCTGTCTATTTTACCAGGAAAACAATATAATAAAATGTGTTAATGAACATGAAATGTTCGGACACTCTATTAAGTGTTAAGGATTCCATTATGTATACATATTTTTATTTTGTATCAATACTGATTTCTGTTCACAATTCTGGTTGCTGTTGTTATTTCAATAGCCTCTGTTACAACACTGTACTTTAAATATAACTAAGTATTTATACAGCAGAGTGTAAGAGAAAGGTCTGGCTTTCAAAAAAATGGCATAAATAAAAGGAAAAAGTCAGCAACAATAAACCTTTCACATTTTATCTGCTACCAGAGTAGTTCTTGCAGCACCAAAATGTTCAGTTAAGCTAATGAGGTTACACAGAAAGCCTTTTGGATGTCTAGGAACTAAATCTAGATCTCTGGAGCTTTGGTGGTTTTTTTGTTGGAATATTATTTATCTGTGTCAAATCCTTGTGTATCAAAGCAACTTGGAAAACCTTTGGTTAAGTGAGAATACATGTTTTCCTGCAGGCATCTTAGGAGATAGATGGTAACACTTCTAAGCACAACAAAAAAGGATGTAATTCCAGCCTTTCAACCCTGAGAAGATCCAACTGGCTCATTCTGTGTAGAAAGGTTCTGTTTCCAGATTTAAATTTAGTAATGGATATCATCTGATGAAAGAAAAAAGTAATCTCAGGAGTTTTTGTTTATTTTTGCAACTTCTGTATTGCGAAGTAAAATTGTATGGCATATTTTTCTCTAGGACCATTTAAATATTCTCTCATTGATTTAATGGATCTGTCCCAATTTCTTCCAACAGATATTCTGACCTGAAATAGCTGCTGAAATTGTTGGGAGCAACATAGGAAGAAAAGCATTTAGAGCAGAAGGAAGAGGATAGAATAGAAGCTGATATTGAGATTATAAAGCACAAAACATGCACAAAAGATACAGAAACAGATTATAAAACTCTTGTTCTGTTGTGGCTGGCTACTAGTAAGGATCAGAATAGATTTACTGCCTGCTTTAGTTAGTGGAGAGCTGTATATCAGAATCCATGGCCTGCTGTGAACTCACATATTTCATCTTCATAAGTCTGAACTTCACCTCTCACACTGGGAGCACCTTTACCTCGATGCTTTGCAAACTGTTTGTCTTGGTTTTGTTTCCAGGAAGTAGAGATAATATTTACCTTTGTGATAAACAGGCATGAAACTGTTCATTCTTTTCAATGTATTGGGGATGAAGAATTGTTTTCACAAGGCTTTCATACATTTTGTTAATAAAAAGTTTGAAGTGTGTGCAAGAAGAGCATGAAATAACAACAGCATTAATATGCCTGTAATGTGTCCTCTGTGCTTTATAGTTTGCTAAAGCAGGGTTATTAAAATGCTATGTGAAGACCTACCATGGTGCTTTTCTGGGAAAGGCTGATTTGCATCGAGTGGTGCAGATATCAGCTTCCTTTATCTTCAGCCATGGGAGGCTTGGTGTCCCAGCCCATACTGTTGCATTTTGGTTTGAGGGAAAGTTCAAACAAAGTTTAGAGGAGGATCATAACTCTGCTTGCTTATCTGACTCCAGCTGATCTCATCCTTTTGAAGTGCATCTAAAATTAATATCTGTCTTTTACTGAATTCTCTTCTAAAATACACAGCTGGGGGAATGAGTAGGTCGGACTATAAATGCCTCATATCAGAGTTTTGCCTGTAAATTGGCAACACTCAAAAACTGATCAGACACTTGAAGCCCTAGGATTCCCATAAAATATGTTCTTACTAGATGAGAGGAAGACTGAGTTCTCAACCCAAATTAAGTGCTTCCTATTTTTGAAGTAATTGTGAGTGTGCTGTAAGATAGTTTCACCCCAGCTCCGGCTCAGTCTTTCTGAGAAATCCTCTAAATGTAGCATTTAGTTTTGCCAAAAAAAAGAAAATAATTTGGTATTGTCAACATTTTTTCATTTACAAAGCAAAGTAAAACTAACCTTTATTGTTTTCACCTTTGCTTTGTCAAGGCATACAGGAGACTCATGTATCACTTGGTCTTGTGTTAAATGAACTTACACAGGTTAATAACAAAAGTAAATCCTGTCTTAAAACAGATTTTATATGTAAAACAGGAAAGATATCTACCTGTGCTTTTATTTTTGCACTGCTGATAACCTGTAGAAAAGGAATTTAAATAATTTATGAAGTTTTTAATCCTTTATACCATTAAATCAATATTACATCTATCTTGATTCCAAACTCACAGTGGTCTCCATGGGACATCACACAATATTCGAACTTAAACTCACTGACACTGGAAATGTGGAAAACATGCTTGCACCAATTATTTCACATTCTGTAGGTTCTGGGGATTATGTGAGAAAGTTACAGACAGCAGTACTTTTCCTTTTTTTTCTTATAATTAGACTACAAAGCATTTTATTCTGCAGCATACACAGAATATGGCAAACACCAAAGTAAGGTGATGGGTCACATGGTGATATATAACAGGAAGGAATGCAGAATGCTAAATATGAGAAATATAGGCTTGGGCTAAAAACACTTTAGGCACTTTAATCTGACTGTGATTTGAACCTGAACATTTCCTGATTCACCTGCTTAACTTTCTTTTCTTTTACAGCTGGGAGAAATATAAGACTTAACCTGACTTTTATGTCCTTTTCAGTTTGAAGTGTGGACATTATAAAACATAAGTATTTTAATTCTTGTTTGCCTGTTCATTTTATTTCAGCTGTTTTGTACATTTGCTTAGCTGGCCTTTCTTTGTCTGACTTGTAGGTCTTTGAAGAAGAGCACCACATCTTGTACTTGGACCACGGTGGAGTTATTGTGGCTATCAAAGACACCTCTATCCCTCTGAAAATACTCAAGTAATTCTACAGTCAATTAGAGTAGAGCTGTTGTGTATTCAAGACCTCAGGCAAAGTTCAGAGTTTAAGATAAGCATTTCATTGTGATCATGTATAAAACGCAGATGGAGTCGATTTAATTTAGCTTTCATTGAGTCAACAAAATGCAGCTGGATGTTTACTTTAAGATTACTTCATGGTGCTGAAGATACCATGGCATCATGCATTAATCATAATAAAATTTTCTTGCATCACTGTAGGCATTTTTTGCTTAAAAGATTGTTCTGGAAGTCTACAGTAGAAGCCATGTTCAGCATAATTGTTTATCTGCTACTGGCTGGCTTCAGCTCCAGCAGTACCTGCCAATGGTGCTCAGCCTGTGCTGCATATGTGGCATAGGTGTGCAGTCAGGAGAGTTCAGTGATACTGTAAGGTCTCTGTCCTCTCCAAGGGCCACAGGGAAATTGGAGAATAGCTCTGAGTTTCTCTGGCAAGAGCAATTTAATGTAGAGTTTGGGAGCCAGCAGGCAAAGGACTTATTTGGGCTTATGTGCCATGTACTTTGGTGTGCCAGGATCAGAGCTCATCTGAGATATTGATGCACAGATTAACTGCAGTGTGCATAGATCTTCTCACACAGTGACAGTACAGTAAATGGCCTTCTTGGCCTGTTTGGCAGGAAAGGCTTGTTGCAAAGCGTTTTGTTATAAAACACCAAGTTTTAGACTGTGTGATAGTACAGCAAAACATGTTAACCTTGTGTAATGGCATGCAGAACTATAATCTTCAGCATAAAAAAAAAACTGTATGACATCTTTATCACGTGTGAATTGCCTCATTTTTGCAGAATTGTGTTATATACATGAATAGGAACTAGGTTCTGTACCTGGTTATCTGGACTGAAAGCCATCGTTAACCTACTGTCCAAAGTGTAGAAATGTACAGAAAGAAAGAGACTATGACTTACAAGTCTTGGATGCACATTTGAAGTATATTTTGAAATATGTTTTGCTGATTCATCAGCATCTTTTGCAAATGTTTAAGTGAGGGTAGCAGCCATGAAGGGCCATCCTGATACTGGTGCCTGGAGTTAGTGCCCCTCTCATGTTTTAGCATTTTGGCCTCTCATGTTTCACTGGCCTCTGCTTAATGGGTCTGTCACTCAGAAACTACGAGAAAGAATGAAATGTGAATTCACTTGCTTTTGAATCTTCCAGGTAGCAGGATAGTTTGTTGACAGCTCAGTTTTTAATAGGCCTGAGGAACTTTATTATTGTGGAAAATTTATTACACCTTATGCGAATACCTGGATAAGTTGCTGAGAAGAAGATCTCATTAATATCATGCAATGCCTAGGCATACTGTATTTTGTGATTGAAAATTCTAAGCTTTAGTAGTGGGGGGATTTTTTAAAGAGCATTCTGCTTTGTATACCAATAGTTGTAAATAAAAGACTTTTCTGCTTTTTTACAGGTTCAGCATAGATGAAGGCCAGACCTGGAGCACACATAATTTTACCAGCACTTCTGTCTTTGTAGATGGACTACTGAGTGAACCTGGAGATGAAACATTGGTCATGACGTAAGGTTTTGGTTTCACCTCTGTTTTCAGGGCTCTCTCTGTGTATGCATTAGCAGAGATTTTCACTGGGCATGTTTGAGATGATCCTTGCATCAGTGCCTTTTGCTTCTCACAGTCACACAGACACACTAATGTCTGAACCTCCCTGGTATGTAGCCTGTCTATGAAATCATCTGACTGCAGTGTTTCAGATTTTAAAGAAGTATTATGTTTAAATGAAATCCTGTAAAGTTACCACTGGGGAGGGTGGCTTAATAGGACTGCTTTACAAATCTGAAAGATGCAGGGAAAAAATAACTGTTTCCTCTTTGGGGTTTTTTTGTTTTCAACAGATTTTTAGTCAGACATCAAAAATGTTAAACATCTATTGTCTTCACAGTGTAAATAACTACAGTGTTGTCTTAGTAAATAGCACTGCAGTACTTGGTGTAGCACTGTGCTATCAAATATTTGTTTTTATTCTGTGCAGTGACAGAGGCAGATGCTGTGAATAGAGTTAAAAATAACCAAATTCTGCAGCTCAGAATTGTTTATCTTGTTTATCTGTCTTTATCCAAAGGATCAGGGACATCTGGATCTGAGCTGCACATTTTGCTCCATCTCTAGGATAAATGCTAGTATTCTAGAAGAGTCTGAGAGTAAAAAACACCTGTCCAGTCAGGGGGAAAGGCACGTGCTGGCTGCAGCCAGAAAGGGGATGCACAGAGGTTGTTGTGTGTGCTCTATTGCAACAGTTTGTGTGATTCTTCATATGCAGCTCAGTGTGCTCATGACAAGATTTTTCTCCCAGGAGTTGCAAATAGAGCTGCCTTTGACATGTACCAGTAGCATTTTCCCCAGGGAAAAATACATTAAGCCCAGTGTAAAAAGGACCCTCAGCAAAACAGAAATCCTTCCCAATGTGCTTCAAAGCATCGTGCCAAGTTCACAGCGCTGCGCTGCGCAGAGCGGGATTTGGTCTGTGGGTTATCCCTCTCCTTCTTCACTGCCCCATTTATCCTCCATTATACATCTATGACCTGAGAAGAACAGTATTATCCCATCATCTTGCCCTTCTCTCAAATACAGGTTTATTTATGATATAATATATACCACATGGAGACACTTATGTCTCTGAATGAGGGATTTCCATTGATTTCAGTAAAAGTATGTGGATCAAAAGCTTATCCCAAACTGTTCTTACTGGCAGATGTGTGGTGACTGTATGCTCTGGGCTTGGGGTTTTTTTCCTTATTAAGTATCATTAAAAATAGTGATTCTGTGAAGATGTGCTTAAATATCTGGCTGAATGGGCTAAAGAGCTCTTGTAAAACATGATGCCTTTCTAAAATCATCTATCTAAAATACACAGAACTGCAGCTAGATTTGGTACATGAGCCCAGGTTGACAACAAAAGCATCATGTGACTTGTAAATATCTAAAGGCACATCAAGAGTCTGACGCTAGTGTGTAGTGCCAGGCTTGCAGGATCTTACTTTTTAGCTAGTTTTACTGAGCATGGAGGGCATCAAACATTTAAAAGCACAGACTGGCCCTGAAGACACATGCAAATTTCCTACCAGATTCTAAATACAATGAGAAGAATAAACCTGCAGTGTGTGTTTTCATTGTTGCTGTTGTACCATCTTCCTTGTCTAGCCTACTGCTTTTGACTGTTTTACCTTCAGGGTGATGTTCTCTGCCCAGTGGTGCTCTGTCTGACTGTATGTCAAGGCCTTTTGTCATTCTGTCTGGCTTGCTTAATTTTTCCTGAAAATTTATTCTTGTACTAAGTTATCGTGCTTGACTTAATCTACAGTGATTTGTTGCTTTTGAGAAATACACATACCATGGAAAAAAAAACCAGAAATCAACTATGCCATCTTTTAATTTTGTTAGATAGAATTTTCTTCCAAGTAGAACATGGTAAGATGAACTTGTAAATGGTAATGGAAATAAATTAATAGTGTCTTTCACCTTGAGAAATCCCGAAATCCATTGCCAAGGACCTAGTCTGACATTTTTTACTAGTATGAGAATTTGATTTTCTTCCTTTGGTATGGAATGTGCTTGAATAAAGACTTTGAATAAAGAGTGTGATGTCAAAATCTGCATGAATTAGGAGAGATTGCATAATTCTGAAGTGGGAAGGTAATAACTGAAAAAATGGCCAGCAAAATAAAGGAACAGACAGTATTTCATTTAAAGCTTCTAGAATAAATTCACAAAAGAGCCAAAGGATATTTTACATGTACTGAAAGTGACTGTTATGGTAAAATCCTGGTCCCACTGAAGTCAGTCTGTGTGCAAGGGACTTCTCATTCTCCAGCATGGTGTCTGGGATATTAACCAGACTTCTAAGTGGCTTTCATTTGAACTCCAGTTCTGTCCTAATTTATCCAAAATCACAGAATTATAAAATCATAGAATGATTTGTGTTGGAAGGGACCTTTGAGACCATTTAGTTCCACCCTTCTTCTCATGGGCAGGGACACCTACTAGAATAAATTGCTCAAAGCCCTATCCAGCCTGGCCTGGAAGACTTGCAGGGATGGAGTATCCAAAGCTTCTCTGGACATGGTCCAATGCCTCCACATCCTTCCTATGCTGGGGACCCCAGAGCTGGATGCTGCACTGTGGGTGGGGTCTCATGAGAGTGGACAGAGTGGCAGAATCCTCCCTCTTGCCCTGCAGCCCACTGTGCTTTGGATGCAGCCCAGGATAAATTTGGTTTTCTGGGCTGTGAGCACATGCTGCTGGCTCATGTTGAAGTTCTTGTCAACCAACATCCCCCAACTCCTTCTCATCAGAGCTCTTTTTAACTCATTTTTCTGATCCAGCCTGTATTTGTGCTTGGAATCGACCCAAACCAGGTGCAGAACCTTGAATTTGGCCTTGTTGGACTTGATGAGGTTCCCACAGGCCCATCTCTCAAGCCTTCAAGGTCCCTCTGTGTGGCATCCCTTCCCTCCAGTGTGTTGAGTGCACCTCCCAGTTTGGTGTCATTGGCAGATTTTCTGAGGGAGCACTTGATCCCACTGTCCATGTTCCAGCAAAGGTGTTAAACAGCGCTAGTCCCAGTAATGACCCCCAAGGAATGTCACTCATTAATGTTTTCCATTCCAAAAAGAAGTGGTCTAGTAAGCTTTACTGAAAAAACAGGAAAATGTGAACCTGGTTGCCTCAAGTCTTCCTTTCAGAAAGTTTTGTGTTTTCTCCAAAACAGAGAGGAAAGCCAAATGTCGACTTGTCAAAAGTTTTCATAAAACTCAGTTGTCATCTGTCAGTCAACTTTAATCTAAATCATTCATCGAAATCCTCTGCAGTATTCAAGATATGTACATACAAATGCTAAGGAAAATATATTTTATTCCATTGTGCATTGCAAAAGACCTAGTTAAGATTTTTAGGAGTTTTAGTGATAAAGTATTCAAAAACTTTAGGAAACTCCTTCTGTTTTCAATCTGTCTAGATTTCCATTTCTAAAGAGACCTAGTTAGGAGTTTAGGAAAGATAAGCAATAAAGTATTCATAAATTTTAGGAAACTTGATCTGTGTAAAAATCAACTTCTAAATGAGGAGCTCAAATCCAGTATTTATTGCTAAATGAATAAGTAAGGTTTGCTAAGAAATTTTCTCAACTAGTATATTTTCATCAAAATAGTGCATGGACTTGTAAGTTTTATTTTGTTCTAAATTTGTAACAACAAAATTTACTGCAACCCAGTGTTATACTGAACAATATTTTATAGTTGGGAAAAATTACTTGCTAATACTGGATTGAGCAATGGCCTAACTCAGTGCAAAAGGAAGAATTTTTGTGTGTCTGAAATATTGATGTTCGCCTTCAGAAGAAATAGTTAATGTAATGGAAGTTTCAAATCTGTTGAAAATGCTTCTAAATCACATCTCAGCTTCTGGGAATGTTTCCCAAACCAGGTTATTTAGATTGCAGTGTAAACCCAGTAGGCACAATAACCACGGTACCACAGACCATAGCCCCTTTTAAAAGGCCAATAAGAGGTTACATAAAAGAACTGCTTTTCTTTATGTCAGGTAGAATCAAAATCTTCCTTATGGGTAATTGTATTTTTTTCCAGAGGGTTATTTTTTTGTAATGTCTCATAGAATAACAACTTTGGATGCTGCTAGGAACTTAGGACATCTCTGAATTCCTGCATATATGTTTTGCTGTCTTGAATGCCCATAGTGCTTTTTTTGGGCTCCTGGGTGATCAAGGAAACAGGAAAATTGTCTAATTTAACACTTACTCAAAACCAGGTGAATATTAATAGGTGTTAGATTATAGGTAGAGCCCTCTGGATTTTTGTAACTGTTGATTCTGCTAGGAATGTCAACCTCACCTTTAACAACACCAATAACAGTCAACATTCCATGTACTTTGTGGAGCTTATTGTCACACTTGACAGCACACTCCTTTTCCTGTTCTCTGAGTATCTTACTCGGTGAAGATACTTCTCTGTGTTTTGAATTCTTCTCTACTGACTTTCTCGTACTGCAACACTTATGAAAGGTAGATAAAAGGTGGATAAAGCCTCATTATGTTGGAGAACAGCTGATTCCTGAAGGCAAATTCTAAGTTTTCTTTTCAGCTAGTTAATGTCTTGAATGAGAATCATTGCTGAGATGTGAAATGGCTGTTCTGCTCTCTGAATAAGGAACATATCTGAGGGTAAATAGAGGAAACGTGGTGAAAAATAGCATTGAAAAAGCAAACTGCTTCTCCTATTCCAATCTAATCCAGATATCAGCTAATGCAGATGTACAGATCTCTGTTTACAGCAAGCCTGATGCTTTTGCTGTCATCTCTGTGGACTCAGATTTTAGCAGAGCAAGTCAAGGAACTGCAGTGTCACTGCCAACTTGTGACCTTGGAGTCAAGACCTGGTACTGCCCTGGTCTCTCCCTCTGCTCAAAAGAAGTTTAGTGGATAAAGTTTGTTTTTTAATCTCTTTCCTTACACTTTCATATTGTAGTCAGCAGCACTGGAACACGATGCTTTCAGTGTCACTTTAAAGTCCATATTTAATACATTTTTGGGACAGATCTGTTAATATATTTGAATAGGAGAAACTGAAAAGTTAGGAATCCATGCTCTGTAAGAATGTGTTATCACCTTGTCCCTATTTACAGGAGGAGAGAACAGAAAAAGGGTGATGTGGCTCTTTCATTCAGAATAGACTTTGTGTAATTTTAAGCCCTTGTCACAGAGTGCCTGAAGCTTTGATCCTCTAACTATGCTTCCCTTTTCATTTCTATTTCAAATAAATAACCAATACAAACTTAGGCAACAACTGAACTTTTAAACACTTTATTTAATTTTGGTTGGAGCCTTGAACTATAGTTTGTTCTCAAAATGAAGGAACCACAATTTACATGACTGTAGACTATTAGCTCTAGCTCTGCTTGGTGGAGTCTGAATGACGAATTTCTGATTGTGACAAGACTTGCTTTTTAAATATATCAGTAGGAAAGACAGTATTAACTGAAGAATTATAAAATTTTGCAAGTATCCCAGATTAATTTGATCTTTAAGTAAAATGAAAACAGAGAGTTGAATTATGTATATCTACAGCTATCCTCTACAGTGTCATATGTTTCTCTTTAAACAATTTTGTTCACTGTCCACCTTGTATTTACTTCTGCATAAGACATTAGGCTAGGCACTAAATCTGCAATGTTTTCCAAACAGCATGTGTGTTAAAAGGTTGTTCTTGGACAGGAATTTATCAAATAGAGGGAAAAAATGTTGGATGTTATTCACAAACATCGTGGAGCCACTGAACTCCTGGATGAAGTGGAAACACCCTCATTCTGCTTCTCCCTAGCATTTCTCAGAACCTAAGCATTCATTTCCGTTCTTTTTCCCCAGAAGAGCTAAAACCAAGATGTTTTGGCATTAAAGAATGAATGGCAATTATTAGCTTATGGGAGCAGGAAACAATGAAAAAAGATATTTTGGTTCAATTTCAACTAAATTGTTTCCTCCCTTCATTTTTCACTTTGGCAGCCAAAAAAAAAAAAAAACCCAACCAAAAACCAAAAAAAATCAGCCCAACCAAGAAACCCTACTCTTCTCTTTAGTGCATTAAGTATATGCATGTGTTTGTAGTTTAAGGCATTTAAATCATAAATGTCTCAGCATATTTGCCCATGATCTCCTGTACACACAAGCACTTTTTATGTGCAGTTGCTTTATGTAGGCAGGTGTCTACTTTTGCACATGGAAGCATTCATCATTTCTGTAGTTCCAATTTAGGAAGGCCACTGAAATGTGACCTCTGTTATGTTCTTTTGGAGAATTAGAAAAATATGCAGAATTATAATCTTGATATGTAACAGACTGCAGCTTGAATCTCACATTACTTTCATCCATTTTACCAGAAGGAACCCTCTGACTTATCTAGGTTTTTGTTGATTTTACAATGGGATAATGGAAACAAAGACAACTGTTGGAAGGAAAGCTCATCTAATAAAGATTCACTTGTCATTTTCTCTTTTGAAAATAGTAGGCTTTAAAAATCACTGTAGGACATATTCATGGCTAACTGTCTCTGCCAACCCATATCCCCTTGGAAAAGCTGTCATTAATAATGTTATTCCTGTGAGTTAAGGAGAGCACTACCTGTTGGCAGTGGCTACACTAAAGTACATCCTTCCATGCCAGCATCTCATCACTTTACACCTCAGCTAGGTTATTTCTACACAGATTTTGGCATGTCTTGCTGTATGTGCAAAGACACTGTAATAATATGAACCACAACAGGTAGAGCAAAAAGAAGATTGTCACATTTATTTGCTTTTTCAGGGATATTGTCATAATTTATAGTAAAGGTCTACATGAAGCAAAGGACTCAGCTCTTTGAACTCATCATAAATTGACAAGAGACTTTTAACTAATCCTTTTGTGTAGAAGATAACTAAGAAAGATGCTGGTTTTTTAATGTAAATGTCCTTTGAAATCTAGTGAGCTGTAAAGTAGATTGAATATTTAATCTGAAATTGCACTTGTGTTATAAAAATTAGCAGAGAGGTCTGAGATTTAAAAAATATTTTGACATAACAGTCAGTTCACTGACCATTCTATTTCCTTCTAATATGATTTACTACTGGAAAGGAGACCTCATATATGGAACAAGGTATAAATATAATTTTTTGACAAAGCTCTGTGACTGCCTCCATTTAAAAAGAGACAGAAAGAATTGTTAAAATAATTAACTAGCATCTCTCATAGTGTGGTTTTCTTTCCCAGCTTGATCATTTACTCACTGTTAGCTACTGAGGTTGAGATCTATAAAGAATTTTGGGTACATGCTTGGACAGCTTTGCTTAGGTGCTGTCCAGAGGAATTTGGACATATTATCCAAGAGAGAGCCCTTGAGATTGCCCATATCACCTGTATGTGGGGCCCTCAACTGACCCTGGTTCAAACCCTAGGGATTGCTGTCAGTAGTTCTATACTTTTGAATTCTCTTTCAAAAAAACTAGAGGCCCTGTTCCACGCCCAGTGTCATATGGAGTGAGCAGAGTATGCCAACAGGGCAGTTCAGGGCAGTGCAGGCACTGCTACAGCGTCCAGGTTTGGACATCAAAGCTGCTGGCAAACTCAGACAGAGGAGAGCAAGAGCCAGGGCAGCACCTGGAGATTAAGGCAGTGAGACTGGAATGAAAGAGGCTTCTGGTTTCAAACAAAAGTAACTGTGCATCACACAATTGTCATCACTAGTCCTCAGTGCAACTGCAAAACTTGCACAGTTCTAGTTACTACATTAAACATCTGAATAAACTCCCCACATGACCTTTGTGACCTTGGTGGGAAAATACTGCAGGATCACTCCCACCACTCTGAGGTCTTTGGATGTTCTTGGGGATTCATGAGTAAAGCAAAACACAGACAGGAGATGACACAGCTACTACTGAACAAGGAGTCTTTATTGAATAGGTCTTGTCTATTGAACAGAATTTACTGGAAAATATTATCATTGCATAAATTTCTGTTAAATTAACTCTGCCTGATGATGAGCTTTATCAGGAACAGAAATAACCAGCAATCCTCCAGCAAATAGTTTAAATGAGTTAGCTTAAAAACTGCATTAAACTGTCTTATATATCAAATGATGCAATCAAATTTAAAAATTATGTGCTCATAAATGAACTAGGAACAAATGTACAAAGTTGTTATGGCAACTGAAACACTGAAGTTAAAATTATGGATCCTAAATTCTTGCAAATAAAAGTAAATTAATTTCCAAGGTAATTGGAATTTCTTCCAAAAATTATTTATCACAGCATCATCTTTTATAGTTTCAACAGAATTGATTTGATGGCTTTCTAATGAAATAAATTAATCAAGAGGAAGGTTTTAGTAGCTTATGAATTGCTATCATCTTGATATATAACTTCTAGTCATCAGTTACACTTGCTGCACCATTCCAGTTTTTTTCATTCACATGATTTTATTCATCATATATATTATATATTTTGCACCTGAGCAATTATATTGTGATTGCTGTTATGTATTGCTTTATTGTAGCTCATATTTTTGTCTAATCTATTGAATCCTACTTAATACATGCCTTAGTTACTTTGAAAAATACTTCTTTCCTATTCTAGTGATCTTTAACAATACATTTAAATGTGCTCATGTGAGGTGTCTGCAGCACATGCTACTGCAGTAACAGCATTAATAATCATTAAGACTTTTTTTTTGAACAGTTTGCTAAAGTGGACGTGTGTAAAATGCTGCATTCCTTTGAAAATTTACCCTAGGAATTACAAAGCTGTATGTCTGCATTTTTAATGGAGTTTGTGACTGTACTGGGATACTTTCTTAAATCTTGGGGATTTTATTTAAGCCAGAGAATGTTGAGAACACTGGTATCATTACTGTGCTCTGTGAGAACATGGTCTTCAGTATCAGAACAGCCAAATCAGAAATGAGGTTTTGGAGGCTTTTGTTGGTTTCCATTTTTTTTTTTTCCAAGAGGCTGGACCAACACGCAGAAATGTTATTTCAGTCTTCTGCTAAAAATCCACAGAAGAGAAAGTTACAGTCCACCCTCTAATTATAGGGTGTGGAACCTGGCAATATTTATCTAATCTCTGTCTATAATCCTGATATTTTCTAATTTCTCACTCTAGTGGGGCAGAATAAACAACTTCAACATCTAGAATCATTACTTCTGCAGAATTCTAGAATAATAAAATCGTTGAGGTCAGACAGTGACTCTGGAGATGATCTGGTCCAACCCCTTTGCTCATGCAGACCCACCCAGAGCAATCCCACGGAGCTATTCCCAGATGGCTTTTGAATATGTCCAAGGGTGGAGACTCACAACTTCTCTGGGTACCTGTAACAGTGCACCTCCACAGCAGAAATGCTGATTCCTGATGTTCAGAGATTTCCTGTGTTTCATTTGGAGTCTGTTGCCTCTGGCCCTGTCACTGGGCACCACTGAAGACCTGGCTCCAATCCTAGCAAAGAATCTTCCTTGTACCTTCCCTCCAGGTATTTATAGACTTTGAAAGTTTCCCCTAAGCCTCCTCTTCTTTGGGCTGAACAGTCCCACTTCTCTCGACCTCTCCTCTTAGGAGAGCTGCTCCATCCCCTCCATCACCTTCACAGCCTTTGTTGGACTCCCTCCAGTCATTCCACCTCTCTCTTGTACTGGGGAGCCCAGAACTGGAGCCAGTACTCCACATGTAAACTCACCAGTGCTGAGGAGAAGGAATTAGAGAATAATGCGCTGCATCTTTTAAGTTTATCCTTGTCCTTCGTCCTTCTTGCCCTTCCTCCAGGTGTCTTTTAAGACAGCTCCTTACTGTATTAACAAGACTCTGCAAACATTTTGTTGTACTTCTCAGCTTTATCTATTTCAGTGAAAAACCCAATTCTTTCAATCATTTTTCATTGGTTACATTTTCTAAGCAGCTTATGAGCCATTTTTCCCCTTTTCAAATTCATTTTTAGTGGGTCTGTAAATATGCATATAAAATCCAAAATTAGACACAATATTCTTCCAGAGGCTTTACCAGTGCCAGGTTTATCAAAATAATTACCTCCATGTCTTCTGCTTTCGAGTTCTGAATACAATCTAGAATTAGTCTTTCTTATTTTGCAGCAACACTGCATTCTTGTTTTAATTCCACAGAATTCCCCAAGTCTTTTATTTGGTATTTGAAATTATTTTCCATCTTGTTTTCCTCCTTTGATACTGGTTTGGGTTCCTTTTTTCCCAAGAAGTACTTTCTGCACTTGGTTTTAGAGTATTTCATCATATTGATTTCTGAACATTTCTTCCATCAGTCAATGTCCACGCCCTTCCTTATGTGTTACCTGCAAAATTTTTACTCTTTCTTATTTGACCACAATTATTAATGAAAATATTGACTGTGGACCCATCGTATCTTTGTGATACATATCTCAAAATATTCTTTATTTGATAAATATCTTTTGAAAATGGATTCTTCTAATTCAATATGTATTTCCATTCCTCTTCACAGTGATTTTATCTGCACTGATGTTTTCTTTTTTACATTGAGACAATGTCAGGTAGAAATGTGTAACAGTTTTAACAAAGGTCAAAATATGCTAAATTTTTTCCTTTCCTTTATCCGCTGAGCCAGTTATCCTGTAAAAGAAGAAAATTACATTAGTTTGACATGATTTGGTTTTGATAAATCTGTAGTAGCTGTTTGTTATCATTTTAATTATCTCCAAGGTGCTTGGAAGTGGATAGCTCAATAATTTTTTTGGTATCTCTGTGGATATCAAAATTAATTCTCTAACTCTCTGAGCTCTGTTTTGCTCTTTTATATCTGTGGTTATATATACACACATCATTGTGTATGTGTGGTTGTGTGTGCATATTTATATATATAAACAACGTTTCCCTTGCCATAGTTATTTGGAATCATCCTTATGAGGTTTCAGAGATCACTAATAATAGTTCAGAGATTATGTTTTCAGAAGAATGTCATTGTTCTGTTCTGCCTTGAACTTAAACCACCATCTCCTTTCTTCTTCTTTCCTTGACTAATCTGCCTGAGATAGCTAACATGAATAGAGAAAATTTCATTTGTTCTGTAGAATACAGTTTTCTTGAGGCAGGAGTGAAGCTTTAACAGGACTTGGCTACTTGCACTTGAATGTGTTTTTTTTTATAAATTAGTTAATAAAAGAAATGCAGTAAATTTGTGAAGTTTTGTGATGTCTGGAGCAGCAATCACTAAGGTAGGTATTTGCATAAGCACATGGTGAAGTCTGCCTTATGTTAGTACCTTGTATGGAGAAACAAAGATTTTGAAAAGAGGTACAGGTATTTTGCATGCAAAAGACACTTCATGTCTGTCATCAAACCCAGTCATATTGAAACAGGCATTGTGGAAAAAGCAAGAGACCACCTAAGCAGACACTTTATTGAGTATATAACTACCAGTGAATAAGATTATATGGTGACAGCAGCTCTCAGGATTCAGCTGAACCAGAAAAAGGAACCAAACCCTTAGGCTCAGTGAGAGAAATGGGACCACACACCTATGTGCACATACAGCCAGTGGATTGAGCCACATTTTTTAGTTTGTGTGTGTTGCTTCTACTTCTGAGCCATAAGTACATTTAGAAGGAGAGGAATTAGATGATCCAAGTCCTTTAATCTCAGAGCCGTACAAGAAAAGAGTAAGACATACAAACTAAATGCATATGTTTGTGTTTAATTAACTGCACTGCTTGTGGTGTGGTTCCCTGTGAGCAGGGGTTGTCCAGTCATTGTAACGTGAGCAGTGTGGGCAATAACCTATTGTAAATCTGTTGTACAACCTACTGTATATCTACTGTACAACCTATTGTATATCTGCATCTCTCTGCTGTGGAGGAGAAGCAAAGACACCAGAAAGGAAAGGGGGAAATCAGTGTGCATCTTTAGTCTCTGTGAACTATTTTTCAGCCTTTTTGGTAGATTTTGGAGTTGTAAGCCATTTACCAGGGAACATGCTTTGTGTATTGCCTCTGTGCTGTAGAGAATCAACCACTTCTGGTCTGCTCCAGTTCCAATCTGAACCTGGTATTCAGGGCAAGAGAAATGACTGGGCACTGCAGAATACTTTGAGTAAAACTGTACTGTTCCTGCTGTGCCTGGATTTGGACAAATCTGAGGGCAAAACAAAGGGATTTAATTACTTTGGACAATGATACTGAAGCTTGGAATATGAACTCTGTGCAGTATGAACTGCACAGAAATTGTTGGCTTCAGAATTAACCTTAAATTCTTTGGCAAGTATGTCACATAAGCCTGATACAAACCACAAATACATTTTACTTTTGCACAAAAAGAGTCTTTATCCTTTCTAATTTGTTGCTGGATGTCGTACGTACCCATTTTGTTTTGGAAATAAAGATTCCGACTTGGAAAATGTTGGCTGCTTTGAAAGTGCAGCTTGGTTTTTAAAGCAATGAGATTTCTTTTTTTTTTTTCCTTTTTTCCCCCCACAGAAATTGTACAGTTTGTGGCTGGTTTTTGTTATACATTGAAATATCTGAAATGAAGAAGAGACTGAGTTTTCCAGCACAATGTGAAGATGTGGTGTATTCCTTAGAATTTAATAAAGTATCATGATAATGCTGCAAGTTTAACAATAGCACATTGCCATCTGAAGACTGTAGAAATTAACACAAAATCCCACAACAAAAACAACTGAAAAAATTGCAAATCATAAGGAATGAGTGACAGAGCTGGAAACTGACTCTGGTGATCCAGGATTCTGTTCCCTGGTGTGAGCTTCCTGTCAAACTCTGAGAGCTCTGTCTGTTTCAAATAGCAAGATAATAGTCAAAAATTTTTGATTCCAAATTAGAAAATATTATCCCCTATTAAATTTCTGGGTAGTTTGCTAGGGAAAAAACCTTTAATATATGTCTGTTCATTGTAAAGTTTAATACAATTGACAAATATTTCCTGACTAGACTCATTGTACATAGAAGAGGAATAAAACTGGAAGAAAAATTAACCTGGGACCTGTTAGCAGAGAATTATGACTGTGGATAGGAAAAGATAGGACTGAAATTTTGAATCTCAGCTGTATGGTATTTCTTTGCAGTAAGAGTTTACTTTTGGTCTTTTGTTCAGAGTCTTTGGACATATCAGCTACCGCTCGGACTGGGAACTGGTGAAGGTGGATTTCAGACCATCCTTCCCCAGAGAGTGCACTGATGAAGACTATGAGTCTTGGGAGCTCACAAATCTACAGGTATGCATGGTTTTATGTTAAGTGACAAAACTTTTCCATAGCTTTCAGATTCATATAGAGTTGTGTGCTGAGAAAACGTTTCCAAATTGAATTTGGATGCTACACCCCAGCTTAGTCTCCTTATGCTGCTTTCACTGGAGTTTAAAGTCAGAGGGGATTTGTGCTCCCTTTGGTTGTGTGATCTGTGTCCCAAAAAAAGGTGGAAGTATATCTGGGGGGCTGCCATAATAATAGGTGGTCCTGCTGGATTGGGAAGCATATTCCATAAAGTGAAGTGTGCAATTTTTATTGAAACAATTTCAACATTGTTGGCAGTCGTGTTCTGCCAACTTCCTGACCACATACCAAACTCGTATATAAATTGCCATAAGTAAAGTCCATCCCAGAAACAATTAAGGATCTCAGTGGACCGATCACATAACGGAGTCCAGTTGTTTTGGGCAATACCCTTTCTGCAGTAATGCACTAAGGCTGTGCTAATCGTGATGCTCTGGCCAAATCCACTTTTCGGAAGCTAAATTCTCTGTACAATGTACTGATTAAAGAGACCAGTGTGAGGTGGGTTATTTTTATTAAATGGAATACATCATATTTATTCATAGTCATTCTGATTTTTATGTTGTGCTTCTTCCACCAGGGTTGGTTTATTTTTTGCAGGCTACTCAGTGTTACTCCAGCTTTCAATTGCTAGTCTTCATGCTAATTTTACACCTCTTGTTTGGGACTGCTGTGTGTATACAAAGAATGTTATGTGGATCCTAAAGAGTAACAGTATCTTGGGGTATTGGCCTTGAAATATCTTTCAGAAATTAGAAACTACTAAAGTGACTTTGCCAGAGTACTTGCAGCTGTCCAGTTACCAGGGGAGGGTGTATGGAGAGAGTTCATTCTGTGTCCACATGGTTGGGGCTTTAGGTGGACAGCCAACATGAGACAGGATGATGTAGGGAAATTCAGCGATCTGCAGCCAGATGAAATTTTTAACTGGCCTTTCAGAGCTTTGCACACAGGTTGGGCACTCATGAAACATAAATTGCACTTGCATATTCATGTGCATCTTCAGATTTGTGTCCTGGAAATATAGCCTATGTTACAACTCTGTAACGACCTTTTAGTGGACAGCAGTGGATACGAGGGCTTTCTATACCTATATATCTGAGGATCAGATTGTTGATAAAGTTTATAGTCTTGTCAGCAAGAGCAGCCTTTCTTGGGACAGCACAAGGTCTGTTGTGGAAGTTCTGTTGCAATAAGTCCAGTGCTTTGATATTCAGGGTGATCGTTGCATCATGGGCCAGCAGAGGAGCTTTCGAAAGAGGAAGATTTCATCATGGTGCATTAAAGGGAAAAGTTTCACATCAGCTCTCACATCCAAAGTTTGTGAATGTGTGAACACTGATTTCTTATGGTGAGTCTGTCTGTGGGCCTTTTGACTTATCGCTAATAAATATTTGCTTAGAGTTTGAGATGGGTTTATTTTCCTCCTTTTGCCCCTGTTCCTATATAGCCATGTATAAGCAAATAGGCAAGCTGTTATTGAATAACAGGTTTCTTTTACATTTGCATTTGTTTAAAAATGTTGCCATGTTTTTGTTTCACCTGACTGAACAAATCCTGATGTTTTTCTCTATTGATCAAGACTTGAAAAATTACCATTGAATTAATTTTGAAGGCAGACAAGCCCTTTCTACTTAAAAAAAAGGGGAAAAAAAAAGAAAAAAAAAAAGGAAATGGTTGGTCTGAGTGTCAAAGGAAACCTTTAAAAAAAAATCTTTCTTTTACCAAGGGAGGTAATTTTGCACAACTGACAAATTAATTACAACAGTTTTTCCCACAACTGTACACAACTCCCATTGAAATTAGAACAGAATTTGCTTCATCAACTTGTATGTTCTTCTAGTAGAATAACACTGAAAAAGTATATTGACTTCAAAAAAAATGTAGTCTCATTCACCCCAAACTGGATTTGGGAGTGAAGTGGGGATAGTCACACATTTGGTGCTGATGTTTTTCAGTGATTATGGGTTTGAGCGCTCTGCACCTCTGAAGCTGGAGTCAAGCAAATGCTTTGCTGACTTTTGGTTTAACCCAGAAGCACCTCCTGAAGACTGTGTGTTGGGGCAGGCATACACCAGCAGCACTGGGTAAGCTGATTTTGCATTTCATGGGCTTAATGAGGCTTCCAGAGAGAGGGACAATATTTCTACCAGCAGCCTCAAGTGTGGTTTAAAAGAAATTCACATTTAAATACTTAAATTGAGTCTACAAGAGAGCTGGAAAGAGACTTTACACAAGGACACGTAGTGATAGGACAAAAGGGAATGGCCTTAAACTGAAGGAGGGAAGGTTTAGATTAGATAATAGGAAAAAATTATTTGCTGTGAGAGTGGTGAGACACTGGCACAGGTTGCCCAGAGAGGCTGTGGATTCCTCATCTCTGGAATGAAGAAGGCCATGTTGGATGGTGCTTTGAGAAACCTGATCTAGTGGAAGGTGTCCCTGTCCATGACAAGGGGGTTGGAGAGAGATAATCTTTAAGGTCTCTTCCAATCCAAAACAGTCTGTGATTCTATGAAATGTAAATAAGGCAAACTGTAAAAACTGGAAAATTTCTGATTCTGACTTAGAGCATGAGCAGAAACTTCCTACAGACTAATGAAAGTATTGCTTTGCATGTTCACAGCAGTTTAACAACTAATCCATTTGAGCAGAGGGGGAGCTGTCTTTTCAGAATTTTAGGGGATTTTTGTAATATTTTGTGTCTATTATTACACTTCTGATAGGAATGTTCATTCAGAGCCTTTTCTTTTAGCTCATTTCTTGGGTTCAGAGTAATTTTCAGTTTGGATCCAATGAATTACTCTGAGGAAATGGCAACATCTCACAGAATTTCCAAGTTTCTCACTTCCATAGGGTAAGGAGTTCTGTGGAGAATAGATTCTTTTCCTGACCATATGGGACACCCAGAATCAAAGGAAAGCTTTCGTAACTATAAACAATACTGCATAGAATATACTCTACAATGTAGTCTGACGTCTGTGCTGAGAATAACTTGCAGCTGGCATCTATTCTGGCTTATCAAAACACCATCACAGTCGGTTGTGGGGATGAGAACCAAATGCTGAAATGTCCAATCTGGCAATAGAATCACAGTCTCTGTGTATATTTACCTTACAGAGGAAAATGCTGCCTTTTGGGTTGCGGCTGACAGCTGTGATATACAGTGGGAATTCTAAAGAAAGAAATATGACTCTGATTGAAAAGGATGTTTAAAAATAACATACCCGTGTGAAAGTGATCTGTAAATAATTTTACTGTACACATCTGACTATTTCATTATTAGCACTTTAAAAGTGTGCACTTTCACTCTTTAATACAGTTATATTAAACAAATGCTTTAAGTGTTTTAAGAAATAAATAGATTTGAAAGCAGCAGTTAAGCAATTAGTTCTGGGTTAATGCAGAAGCTGTTTGGTCTAATTTCTTCTCAATCTTTGGAATTTGAACCAAGACTTCTAGAGCATTGAAGACTTGGATGCTAGAAAAGGGGATGACAGAGAGGACACCAGACTGTCTAGGTCCCTGTGGGCTGCTCAGGCATGTTTCTAAGTTGGAAAACACAAACTCTTCCAATGCATGCAAGTGAAATTCTCATCCATGCTCCACACCCTCTTTCTTCAGCAGGTTTCCCCTAGTAAAGGCAATGTCCCCAATGGAAGTACTTGCGTGGCTTTGATCATTTACAATCTTGTCTGTTTGTGAACCCAAGGAAAATGCAGTAGCTACAATCACACATGCATTTGGTGCCTTTGTTGGCATTTTTTGCTTACCTCCAATTCACTGTGTCCACTGTTTACTGTTCTTGCAGGTACAGGAAAGTTATTTCTAATGTGTGTGAAGGTGGAGTAGACCTGCAGCAGAACTTAGCACACCATATGTGTCCATTGATTGCTCCCAAGGGACTTCAGATCAGCATCAGAGAAGAAAGTCTGGCTGTTAGGCCTGGGGAAGACATCACCTTCATTGTCCAACAAGAGCAGGTAGTAATGAACATTGGCTACATGGAAGTTGAATCACTGATTTTAGGGTTAATTTCATTCCTTCCTGTTTTGCTGCTGAATGAAGATTTATTTGTGCTTGAGACAAAGATTAACAGCTTTCTAAATACTGAAACTTGATTTCAAGTGAGTAAGACAAGCCAGTAAACTCAGTGAGCCTCCAAATTCTACCCGCAGAACAGGATTTGTCTCCTCAGCAGAAAGGGCACTGCTTTCTTGGAAAGTCCGAGTAACTGGATTACCAAAGCCTTCTTGGACTGAAAATTTCAACTGCTGTATCAGAGAACAAAAATGAAGAGAACATTTAATACTGGGGTTTAGGTGTTTTTGAGAATCAGCCTTTCAGAAAGGAATGAGGCAAAGCTTTACAGAAATCAGCAAAAAGTTCAGCATAAGAATATTTATTATATATTAGTTGTGTTGCCAAAGATATGGGGTTCTTTTCAGTTTATTGAGAGATAATGCCCTAAGGCCCTGACCAACAGCAGCGAGTAACTTTTGGATGAATTGTTTGCCATGGATTTGTTTTCTCATGCTTGTTTTTTAGCATTAAGCTATAACTGCTCTGCTCAGGTTACCAGAGTATTGTAATCCTGGCTAACCCCACTGGTTTGCAAGAACTTGAAGAAAGTTCACACATTTTGGCAAACCTGTGCTGTATAAATTGAGCACTTGGGATTTATTTCTGTAATAGAATCAAGAAGGTTACGTGCAGAACACTGGGCTGCATAATACTTTGCAGGCTCTGTGTCCCACTGCGTGCAGTGCCCCAACAGTTTGTGTGTCAAGTCCTGCTGCCTTCTCTTTTTAGAGCTTGTTTGGAAATGTTTATTGTAAGCCCAGAGCATTTGGTTGCAATTTGGACTCTAATGATTTTGATTGGCAGTTTGACTTTTTTCCTACTGAAGCTTTCATGAATCCTTGTGGCAATATGAAAAACATTCAAACTTATTCACAAATCTTCAGAAGTAAGGGATCTTGAAGAGAATCCCTTGCTGTGTTTTTTGGTGAAATCTTTGCTCCATACATCAAAGAGGAAGAAAGAGTTGGAAGAATTGTAGCAGTTTGGTGCCCTCTATGGCTAAGAATAATATTTAAATTCAAATATCCTGAGCATTGCTTAGGACTTAATCTGTATGACAAAGTCTAATGAGAATTCATAACGATTACTGAGTTTAAGAAACAGCTCTACTACAACAAACCAAAACATACTACTTTCTCTGGTGAACAAAATTAATTTGCTAGTTTCTGTGAATGCATGTTGTTAGGTGCAGGAATACCAGACATCAGAGAGTAAAGGAAGCAGGCTTCTGGTACATTTTGGCAGTTTGCAGCTGTCCTTAGAAATAATAATAACAAATAAATACACCATCATGATCATAATTTTTCCCAAATATTGTTGGCTGATTATATGAATAAATAATGTCATGACAATCTATTTTTTATGGAAGTGGAAGCCCTAATTCCTTATAGATTTAGCTGCCTTTTCTCTTTGTCGCTGTTTTGCTATCTCTCCATTCTCTGTCTTTACTGGTCAGGATATAGAAAAACCTTGGTGTTTTGGAGGAAACACCCTCATCTTTACCCTAGGGAAGCTGTTCGAATAAAATGTTAAGAGAACCTTCCTCTTCTGTCTTTCAATGCTAGTTTCTGTCTCACCTGGAAAAAATATGTGTGCATACTTGTTAGAATGAGTGAACAGGAACTGTATGCAAGCTAATGTCGTCTGAAGAGATTCCACTTACTAACACATTGCTGGCAAAGAGAGATCTCTTCTGCTTTAAAATTTAATAACATATTATCTCCTGTCGCCCTGAGTTTTAGCCTTCTGATGTTTTAGTTTCTATAATAAAGTTTCTCACAAAGTTTTCTGTAAACAGGCAGATGTTTTCTTCACTGTTCCTTTGTTTTTCATTCCTTCTCCTGGGAGGAGAAAGGTTGATAAACTCTTCTATTGACCAGTGTGATTGGAAAGGTGGTGACCTTTCTCTCCAATCCCTGGCCATTGTCAAAACACTATATAACTCTGTGAACTCATAATAAAGTCTCTTTTCTCCGCCTTCCCTAGTCCGGTGTAGTTGTCTCTGCTGTTCGTGTCGTGCTCACTAGTGACAATCTCCTCTGCAAAATTCTACTCTTCTGTTGTCAAAAGAAAGATGTTATTTGGGAAAAAAACTTTTCACAGTGAAGAGGCTTTCACAGTCCTTTATGTGCCCTGAAGTATGGTGCTTAGGTATTTGGTAATCCTACAGGTTCCTTATTATGGGTATTTTTTACATTATAAGCAATGTTGTTTCATGTGGTAAAACATGGAAGAAAATCATCCACACTGCAAAATAATAAAAGGAGGAAATAATAGTGTGTTTTCCTTCCTTTTGTAATGGCAGGGTATGTAGGTTCTAGACATGATACCTCCTTTGATTTTCAAAGAATCATAGAAATATAGACTGACAGGTTGGAAGGGACCTCAAGGGTCATCTGGTCCAGCCTCTCTTGGAAAAAGCATAGGGCTGGATAAGATGCCTGGCACCTGTCCTGCTAAATTTTAGAAATGTCCAACTCTGGGTAATTCACCAGTTTCCTGGGGAGATTATTGCAATCACTGATCGTTATCATCATGAAAAGAATTACATTAGTGCTGCCTTTTGGGACATAATTTTGAAATAAAGCAATTTCAGGGAGTGGCTCTTGGAGAAATGAACTGATTTTTGAATACTGTAATGTCAATCCTTTTCTGCTTTGATGGCCTTTCTTGTCACTTGACCAGCATACGGGTGTATACATTCCTTTCCTAAAGGCTAGGAAGGTTTTGAAATCAGTACTTGTGTTTCCCCAGCAAAGAGGCTTTTCTATGAAGCCTGGCCCTCCAATCTCTCTGAATTGCACGTCTGTGATGGCAATGATCTCTGGCAAGCAAGCAGGAACATCCACACTGCTGGAGATCAAGGAAGCAGGGCCGCTCGCTCAGGCAGTGCTGCCAGTAGTATTGAGAAAGTGTTGCTGCTCACAGTTAAAACAAATTTTTCTTTGACTGCATCCAAGTCACCAGTCCATGTGGCACAGGCCTGATTTCTCTCTTGAGCACCCATGCCATGACAACATGAGTGATGGGCATGTTTGTCCTCTGACCGTGGTATCAGTCCTGTGGTACTTTAGGCCTGAATTTAGGAGCACAGCATCACCTGAAGGAGCACTTAGCAGAAGTATGATGAGTTATAAATTCCATGAGACGTTTGACATGATAGAATTATTTGACTGGACTTTTAAATTGTTTCCCAAACTCAGCTCAGTGATCTGCTCTATTAAGCATGCATCTAATTTTGCACTAGAGCATGTTAGTTCTTGGCCTGCTCAGTGGAACACTCTACAACCCAGAGTGAAGATCTTTGCTTGGGTCTTAAAGGCCACAAGGATGGGTGACACTAAGAAGGTGTAGCTGGAAAGCGCTATGAAGAATGTCTAAGCCAATTAATTTTACTTTATAATTGCAAAGGCTAGAAGCTCGTGTGATGAGTAGTAAATTGCTAAGATAACGATCTTCAGTTGCTTACAATCACATGAGCATCCCTTTTGAACCTGGGGCTGCCCTGCACCGTTATGTTACATAATGTCCAGCTGCATTAAGAGAAGAGTGGTGATTTCTGTGCCATACAACTTGGTTAGTGGTCTGGGGTATACGATTTTAAGGTAGCACCTTGCTCTGTAAACATGGTATTTTCTCTATTAGTGCAAACAGCATCTGTTGCACTAATGTAATTGCCATGGCAGCAGTGATTTTACTGCAGCTGTTGCAGTGGGGTCAAGAAGTCTGGCTGGGGCTGAAACTGCTGCTGTGATTCCGTAAAAGGTTGTGAACGTGTCCTGTCTATTTTGGTTGTGGCCATTTAAGATATTTCTGAAGTATTTTCCTTTTAGGGTGATGTATTGAGCACCAAGTACCAGGTGGATCTTGGGGACGGCTTTAAGGCGATATATGTGAACCTGACGATGACGGGAGAGCCCATCCGCCACCGCTACGAGAATCCTGGGATTTACCGCGTGTCCGTGAAGGCTGAGAATGTGGCTGGGCATGACGAGGCCGTGGTGTTCGTGCAAGTCAACTGTAAATCAGCTCTTTGGTTTCCTCACTTTCTCCACTATGTAAAAACCTCATGTCAGCCATGCAGTAGGAAAGAAAATTACTAGTCACAATTAGGACAAAACTTACTTTTTCAATATCCTCATGCAGCCTTGCAGTTTTGTGTGTTGTTAATGCAGAGGATTGTAAACCTAATCCAGTAGGAGATCAGAATTAGTTTTGTTGGGATTTGGCACAAGGATGGTTTATTAATAATTTAAATAACAAGCATGCCTCAGTATAAATTTCAGGTTTGATCCATCTTCCTGATTCAACATCCCTCGTCAGCCTTAGCAGCTAAAATTTAATATTTCAAGCTATGTCTTTGTAAATCTTCCAGGTGCAGTGTAAAGCAAGTTAACAAACATGTTGGTAAACATATGAGCTCTTGTATGATTTTAAAAAAGAGTCAAAATCTCAGTGGTTCTAAATAAAATTTTAGGTAGTTAATTCTCACAGGGTTTTAAATGGTGCTTGGGTATAACTTCATGTTTGCAGGCAGTATTACTCAACTTATACTTCTCTTCCTCTCCTTAATTAAGACTGAAAAAACCCAATCAAACAGATATAAAATAAAGAATAGCATGGGAATATCATGCACCATTGCAAGCTTAATGTACCTCAGTCATCTCATAAGTGAAATGAAGAAGGAAACTCAAAAATGGAACTAATTTCTCCTCTTCCTTTGAGATTCAAGACAGCTACTGTCTGTTTTCAGATACGTCAAAAATTCAGAAACGAGTACACATCAAAGGAAAAGATACTCATCTTGCATTCTCCAGGTGTCTGTTTCCCTCTGTTGTGAGCTGTGTGCCTTCCATCCTAATCCCAAAGCAATGGAAATCACTGGAGCCATATACCGTGTTGTGCACACAGCCATCTGCTTTATGTCAGCTTGTCTAGTGACTGCTGAGATTTATGTATTTTACTAGTCAGTGTCCTTGAGTTCCGAGGTTCCTGTTCTTTGATTAGCAGATGAAGCCAAACATATTCATGATAAAGACCAATCTCCTATTAATATCAAGCAGAAAGAATCAGAATCAAATTTTACACCTCAGTTTCATTATCTCTTTCTTTGTTGTGTTTGCTTTTTAAATCATTTGACAACTCCAGAGAGCTCAGATAAATTACTTAGGTCTTCACTGTCACTGTTTAGAAGCTTCTAGATGCTCTGAAGTGGAGGAGGCAAAGAAATAGTAGATCTGTACAAGCCATGAACAGGAAAAACTCTGTGTGACATCCTTCTCTCCAGGAATAACTTCTAACCCTTCAGAGAATGACAAGCAGTGGCAAGCCCTGATGGAAAGCAGAAGATTTTCTCAAAGTGTGCTTTTACTGTGGCCTATGTTAGAATAAACAGTAAAACTAAAAGATGTTGATTTTCTTTTATGCAGCAGATTTTAAAATTGCAGAAAGCAGAGTTCTTTTGCACAAGTAAAATACACAAGTGCATTAGGGGGACTTTGGTGCTGGAGTGCAGAGGCAGCAGAGCAATGAGGCAGATGTGGTCCTTCCTGAGCCTGCCTGTGGATGCTGCACGGGGACCAGCAGGCTCATGGAAGTGTGTTACACAGCCTGCTTGAGTAAATGCTTTCCTTGTGATTTGCTCTGTTTAATTTTTTTTAGGCAAATTACAAGATTTGCAGAAATTAGTTGGCACTAATTAAACTGCAATTTCTACATTCTAGTGAAACACTGATAGCCATTAAGGGACATTTTTCACTGTGGAATACCATGAAAGCAGGAATCTCTGTAGAATCCTGCTTTCAGGACTCAGCAGACTCCAACTGATATATTATTCCCAGGGAATTTTTTCAGAGGCAAATGGTAGAAGAAATATTTTTCATTTCTGCCAGATTGCTATGGGATACTCTGTAATGCCGGACAATTATAAGAATTTTGGCCTGTCATCCAAATCATACTTTCTGATCCAGATTAAACAATCTACAAATTTCTAATAAACTCTAAGAGAAATTAGAAATTAGAATTAGCATAAATGTGAGTAGGCAATTGTAGAGGCCCAAGAACTCAGAAAAAAAGAACTGAAGAAGAACTACATACATACATTAATAAATATGCTGCATGCATTTTATTTTCCATGGAACCATGACCTGTATAGTGTCGAACTTTGGAAACTATTGAAATTTTAACTTAGATAAATAGAAATCATGCAACTTCAGTCTGAAAGGAACACACTGAAGGGTGCTATGAAGCTTGTTCAAATGCATTATGGAATTGTGTGACAGAGACAAGGCAGAAGGATTTGCAATAATTGTTCTCAGCTCTTTAATATATAGAAACAGGAAACTTGAAATTACAGTCATCATTCAAGTACCCAACAACTCGGCCTCTAAAAATTTTGGAAAAGAAAGTAATCTTCTTCAGGAACAAAACCATAACTCAAAGTGATCAGTTTCCTCTGTGAAAACACAAATTTATGGCAAAAGCAAAAAAGTTTCTCAGATCCTTCAAGAAGGAAAATCTATTTATAAGAGGAACAAATATAATGGAATTCCTAACATTCCTGAATTTTCGTCAAGACACCGTCACCGGAGAAGCATTTTTACTCCTCTGGAAGCTACTGAAGTAGTAATTAGTTAAAGTACCTGACATTTCTTCAATTCATGTGGGTGGTTAAAGTGTTATTGAAGAAAATGCAGAGTGAAAATAGAGCCTTACATTCGGATGAAGCACCACACAGACCAGGTGAAGTGAGGTGGAAAAGGAGTTTGGACAACTTGATCTGAGCAGTTCAGTCAGTTTAGTCAAAGTGAAATTAGAAGTGAACAATCAATGACTCAGTTCCTGATAGAAAATAAGAGAAATGCTTTAGAGCAGTGTTAATTACCATTGTTTGCACTGAGATGAAAAACCTTTGAATGAGTTGAAAGATATTTAGAACAGAACAGAAATGGATGTGTAATGAATGAATGTTGAGCTACACCGTGGTTTAGTATCCCAGGTAGTTGTTGCAGGTGAAGAAGTTAAGAAATTCTAGTTATCACATTGTACTGTTAAAAAGCTTTTACATTCAGACATTCTGATAAAGACATACTGGGAAACCTCTGAGGGAAAGATTTTCTTTCAACACAGTTATTGTACTGTGAAACAGCACAACACTAATAAACACAACACTTACAAGCAGATAAAACCATTGTAATGATGCATTTCTTTTAAACAAAAAATTATGTTTATGGTTTTAGTAGTTCAGAAAGGAATAAACTTACTCCAAGGCACATTTTGGGGTCCAGAGGTTATCTATTTTGATTTGCAAATAAATGCTCCCCTGATGTACACATCTATTTTAAAGCATGAATTAATGAGATTTTTTGCGTGGTGTGAACCTAACAGCTGATATTTTATAATTAAAATGAGTAGTCAGCAGCATTCTTTTTCAGTTTTCTGCTTTTCCCTTAGCAATTTGAGATTTGTTAGATTTCTATTCATTTGATCTTTTGTTACTGAGTTAAAAAAAAAAAAAGCTGAGATTGCCTTTTCCAGTTTTTAACTGGAGTATTTGCTTATGTGTTCTAGAATTGGACATGAATGAAAAGAATGGGTATGAGGGAAGTGCATTTTGTTGGGCTGTCTTATTGCTTTAAGATTTTGTTTGAGGGGTTTTGGGGTGACCTGGGGGATGTTTTTTGATTGAAATGAGGTCTTTCCAATTATGTCCATAGTTTTCAACATGGATGTAAAAGAGGGAGGAAAGGAGGGAGGGAAAAATAAATTCAAGACCTTATGGTATAAACAGGTGGGAGGCTTTTGGCGAAGGTGGTGTTAATAGATTGATGGATTCTTGTTCAATGATATTTTTGGAACTTTGTTCAGCTCCACTCCAGGCTTTAAATTTAGAAGTGGTTCCAGTCATTGGGAGAAACCAGGAGGTGAACCTGACAGCCATCATACTGCCTAAGAACCCCAACTTGACAGTTTTCTACTGGTGGATAGGAAACAATCTTCAGGTACACAAATGCACAAATGGTTTGACTGAGATTATTTCAATCTCTTTCCAATAAAGGTTGTCCCTTTCTTTCAATTTTTAAACTCTTTTCTTTGGGGCGGGGTGGGGGGTAATCACAATTTATTTTACTTCAATTCTTGTGGAAAAAAACAACTTCTAGAGGGGAATGGATTTGGGATCATAACTGGTGAATGATGAAACTTAAATTTATGCATTTCCAAGCTAATAATATGAATCAAGTAAATGAAAGTGCTGAACAAATATATATATCTATAAAATAAATGCATTATCTTAAAGGATATCAAAACATTGAGAGCACTCAAACAATCTAGTGTTATTAATTTGAGAATCAAAGTCTATATAAACATGTCCTAGAGCATTAAATATCCAAGTATTTCTATTGGGGAATATTTATTGTATAGCTGGGTTAATTTCTTTAAAGGTAATTTTTTTCAATAACAGGTGAGTACAATATTTTCTTTATGAGGCAGACTGTGACAGAGGAATGCTTCAAATAAGTGCAGTGAACTTTCTGCTTGTGAATGTGCTGTCTGCCCTAATCCCAGCCTGTATCTGTTCATCATTATTGACTTTGCCACTGCCAGAACAGGCACTGCGGGTCCTGTGAAGGGTTTTGTAGCTCTCAGGGATGTGGTAAGGGAACAGAGTATCTCAGCTCCACCTCAGAGGTTACTGTGGGCTGGTGCTCTAAGTTGACAGCCTTAATCCTTTTAACCCTAACAAACCCTTCATTTTTTGAGGCAAATGAGTTGCTTCATATAATCTTGTAGAGATTGTTGAGTCTCCCTCAGACTCCATTAATTTTAATGGGATCTGACTGAAAACCTAATACTCAACTGATTACTCTAAAAGGAATATTTTCCTCACCTGGCTGCTATTCTGATTATACAGTATCCTTTGAGGGAAAGAAAAATTCTATCTTGAAAATCGTAACTGATCAATTTGATAAAATATTGAAAAAATTTAAATTTTATGGGAAATTTTTTTGTGATATTTTTAACAACAGTCTCTTCCAGCACTGTTCTCATGGTTCTTGCTAAAATTCTGTTTTCAACTGTTCTTTGTTTTTTTTTTTTCAAGCCACTGCTTACATTGGAGAGTTTTCTGGTGACAAAGTTTGCTGAGACAGGTGATGTCAGAGTTACAGTGCAAGTTTCCTGTGGGAGCTCTATGCTTCAGGACTCAAAAGTTGTCCACGTTTTTGGTCAGACATTAGTCTTTTTCCTTTTTTGTGTTTCATATGTATTTTTGTTGGACCTCTAAAACCAGCCCTACCACAAGTGAACCTATTGTAAAATTATATCTAATGCCAGATTTAATTGTTAAAATTAGAGGCATGAACAGTCCACAAATATAACTCCACGAAGCTGAACAGTGGAATTGTAGGGGAGGTTTAATCTCCAGCATTTGGTTTCCTTTGCTTATTTTAAATGTTACTGTGGTTCCCAGATGCTATATGTGTTTAAGTAGTATTTTGGCCAATGACCAGACTGTTTCCCAGAATTTGTAAGTAAAGTAGTCTAAATACCTCTGGAAAAAAAAGAGAAAGTGCTCTCAGCATTGAAAACTGTGTCAAATAATTGCCTTTCATCACAATATGTCACTGTTACCTTGATATTTATCTGAAATTTTGGATCAAATATAGCTCTGCTGTAATTATTAAATAACCCATCAGGTCTTGTTCCATACTGTGTCCTGGTGTGGTTTTTTTGTGTTTTATAATGTGGTGATAAGGCAGAATATAATGTGGAAAATGCAGCGCTGGGAAATTATTTACATTTGTATTTGTGCTGTCACATGTGGGAATTGTGATAAGTATAAAAGCTATTATTTTAATGCAGAGCTAAAAGCCTTCAGATATCATGCAGTACAATACGTGATACATGTCTATTGTCTGAACAAGATTCTGTTATTTTTCCTTTTAGAATACTTATTAATTTGAAATAATGGCAAAACCCCCCACTTATGCTAAATGGAGCTTTTATGAACCTTCTCCTTTTCTAAGATAAATGGGTATAACATTTATGCTACCACTTATGAGTGCATCAGCTTTTGAAGAAATCTTTAGAATTATAACCCTCTTAGTGTGACTACATCAGTGGCTTTATCATTCCAATGCTCCTTTTGCCAATCCTGATATGAAGAGCATGGAAGTACTGGCCATCAGGAAAACAAAGAAACTTTTGAAAAAGAAAGCCATATTAAAATAAAATTCTGTTGGAAATATCGAGGGGAAGCAGGTTTGACTTGTACATTCCAGAGGTTCTCTATCCCTGCTTTGCATTATGTTCCCTAGGTTTTCATCCAAGGATCCTGTAGGGATAAAGGGAAGATTTTAGAGACTCTTTCTGAGGATCAACTAATTTCTAGTATTTCAGATATTTTTGACAATATCCAGAGAAATATTGTGGGTGTACCTTAGTTTTATTTTTTCTTCAAAGAGGGAAGTATTTAGCCTCTGTCATATAATTTCTGTTCTTATTTTCATATCTAATTTATGGAGTAACGTTTTCATTTTATATGGAAAACAGAATCGTGTAGTAGAAGAACCCCCACATGCTTGTGATTCAGTGAGAATAAAATCCATAGGTACATTATCATTTCAAATAAAAGAAACCAATGACTTCTTTTTAGTACTCCCTTATTGAGCTAGGAAAAAATTATTGGGAACATTATGACCCTAGAGCATGTACGTAAATCTGCTTTATTTCCTTTTCTTCCTCCTTTTTTAGTCTTTGGGAACAATTTTGATGATGTTGATGAAAATACAGGAAGAAATTGAACACCTGACAACAGAGAGCAGCGGGGGTCCTGGATACTGCAGTGCTGCACAGCACAAAGTGCTAAATAGAGACTTTTACCTTTTAGATCTATCAAACCCCTTTTGCAGCCTAGTTTATTTCTTGCTGTTGCTTTTTGTTTTTCTAGATGGTTTTCATGTTCTTCCTCTGAAGTTTACGAAGGACCTGGACACGTACAACCCCGACATTCCAGAGTGGAGGGAGGACATTGGGCGGGTAGTGACGCGACTTCTCGCAAAGGTGCTCTTTCAGATCCATCATAAACTGTTCCCTCGCCAGCTGTAAAGCTTGAAGGTTACGTTAATACCTTCTCATTTAGAAGGTATTTTGAAGTGGAGGCAGAGAAAAAGAATAAAGTGAACCTCATGAGCCACTTTTCAAGTTTGAGCCTAGTGTCACTTTTAAGTGCAAACTGTCAACGATGATATTGTAACACAGACAGTTTAGGTCTAACACACCCTAATTGGCAATTAATGCTAAATATTGCTCTCTGGGATTAGGGATAGACATATTAGCAAACACTGCTGACGCCAAAGCACAAAGAGTTAAGTAGCTTAAATGTGATAGATTTAGAGGCTAAGCAATGTGTAATATAAAAGACATCATCTTAGTGTAAAAACAAAGCGGAAAGAATTTCCTATGCTGGTTCTGTACCTTTGGAAATTATGTATAATATATAGGCACACAATTTGTACAGCTGTTTTCTTAGACCATGTTCACTAAAGAAATGTGGATTTGGAACAGCTGAATCCTGTAGGTTAAATCAAATACAAACTATGCAGTAGTGCTGTGGCATTAGATCACTTCATGGAAACTTTGGGGCTTGAGAGCTCTTCAGACACACACCCTACCAGCAACTGAGGGTGCACACACAGGCTTTTATGAGGGCAGTAGCACTGAGGAACAACTGATATTGTTTATAAAATATTTGAATTTTAAGTCACTTTACTCTTCCTGGATTTGCAATCGTGCAAATCAGGTTCTAAACTTTTTGACTGTATAGTATTTCCTGGTTTGGTTTTTTTTTTCTTGACATTCTTATCAAATGTCAAATTAATTTCTTACTTTTATCAACTTAAACTCATTCCATGAGTTCCACTAGTGTCAGTCAAAAAATTTTACTTCCCTGTAAAACAGCCCTTGCATTTTATTAATTACTAAAACATTTGCCAAAGTGTATGAACAATTTAATCGAATTTCAGAATCTGTTTGAGGAAGGCCAAGGAAAGTGCCATGAGTGTGGTCACTAGAATTGTGTGGCTGCGTTGTACAAAACATGGAGAAATTTGGGGCTAAAAGCCAAATTTGCACAAACTATTTTACAAAGACATGCACTTGACTTTCATCAGAGGAATGAAGATATTCATTACAATTTCAGGAACTGAACCTGCATGTTCTTTGTCTCACACTGGAGGACCTTTGTCCATTAAGCACCTTCTTAACTAACCTTCAAAAGCTAAAGTTAGCTGTAATAAATATGCACTTTTAAGTCTACACTGTGTCTGAATGGCCCACAAAGGATCCTAAATCACTTAGGATTTTTTTTTTTATGTTACCTCAGAAGAGCTCAGCTGTTGCAGAGTTTTGATAAAACATGAAAACCTCTTCATTTTGCTTTTTTTCACTATGACATTGAATTACTTTAATGTGATAACAACACTTAGGTCTTCCAATATTTGAAGAGTAGCTCACATTTCAGTACACTTGTGTCTGGCTTTGTTCATGTTTCAGCTTCCTGTGTAATTCCCTTTAAATATTAAGGATCTGAGCATCAAAGTCTAAATGCCATATGTGGAGTTACTTATGTATTTTATATAAAACACAGTGTGCCTTTGTTGTCTTCACAGGAGACCAGTATACCTGAAGAAACCCTCATGACAGTTGTGAAACCTGGTCTGCCCACAGCTGCTGACTTGCATGTGCTACTACCAGCAAATGAACCAAAAAAGAAGAGAAGCATAACTAGTGATAAGGTAAGCAGAGCAATGCACATCTGCCTAGGACAGCCTTCATCCTGTTTTGCAATAAGTGACTGTTCTCTCATTGTCTTTATATGAAATTAAGAGGTGATCCCTGCCTGTGTGAAGATCTCACTCCCATCTGACAAGAAACATGTGAATGCTACAGCAGCTATGCCTGCTGTGTTTGACAGTGTACAGACCAGCATAGTCTACTTCTTTCTGGTATTAGGTATTTCTCAAGAATATTTAATATTTGTCTTTTAAACAGAAACAGCAGTGATTCATGTCATTCTGTGACGATCCAGTAGAGCAAAGTCTCTTCACTCTCTTCAGAAGGAAATTAGTTTTCAGGTCCAAACAAACCCAGAACCTTAGTCATTGACCCAAAATGTAAAGAACATCAAGCAAGTATTTTCTGACCTTGTAAAAAAATGTCCTTTTCAATTGGTAAGAAACAAATTTAGTGAACACAGGATTGAAAATCAGACATTAGTTTCTCCCTAGTTGTTTTCAACCATGTTTCCTCCATAGTAAAAGACTTCATGCCAGTTGAAAACCAGAAGATCGTTTGGCACTTACAATTTATTATATTTGTCCTTTTGCTGTGATAGAGAATAAACAGATCCCAGCTCTGTTGGCAAAAATTTTGGTAATATGTGTTATATCAGAATCAATTGTGACTCGAGAAATATCCTGAAAATATACCCTATATACATAAACTCATAAGCAATAGCTTCTGGAAAGTCAACAGCAAAATACTCATGTTGTCATCTGTTTAAAGATTCCTTACATTCCCTTCTGTTACCAGAAGAGAATCTTGAAGGTTTTTATCATGAATCAGTGGAAGGATGTGCTTTGTCACACTGCTCATGCCAGTTCTCAAAGTCAGTGTTGTGACACTTTTGTGAGGACTCAGCAGTGCAGAATGTTTTCTGCACATTTTCTGCACATCTTTAACTTAGATGTAGTTGTAAAATGTCTCTTTTTAAACAGAACCCCTTTGTTCTGGGCTGAAAACCTTTTAAATTTGGGGAGATTAAAGGCAATAATTTCTTGCTTAGGCAGGGAGCACCTGCTTGCTGGAGTTTTTATTGGTGCTTTACATGGAGTGTTGGGATGTGATACTGTTTTTTACGTTAGTCATGTAGAATATGAATCGTTACTGTTAAAAGTAGCCATCAATAACAAAGATGGTAAGTTAGCTGTCAATGCAGTAGGAGGAGCCCTTTGGAAAATTCTGAAATTTTGTTTCAGTCTGACAAGAGCCCTTTTTGTTTCAAATATATGCAGGGAGAAATAAAAGTTGGCTGTGATTTAACCTGCTTTCAAGAACAGAGAAATTTCAAAAGTATTTCATTCTAATTATTGACTCCAGAGAAGACTTGGTTGCTTAATTTATGCACATCTACTGCATGTCTAATGTCAGGTGGGATGAGTCCAGTTGAAAGAGTCAATTAAAATGCAATTAAACTATAATCTGGAAGGCTCTGAGGAAGGTTTCTATCCAGACAAACTACTTCATGAAAATTCCCAGTGAGTTGCTTTGGCAAAAAGGGAAAGTCAGAACCCAAGATATGTAAGTGGGTAAGAGTTTAAATGGTGTCATTATTTTTTCATTCTTTTACCTTCTTATAATGTAGGAGCCATTGTGTTCACATGTTCAAGTATTGTCATTGTAAAGGATGTAGAAAAAGAACATGGAAAATTCAAATGCTGGTATAAGAACCTTAATTTAAGAAGTCTAGAGAGGAGCTCCAAAGACTGCATTTGTTTTTAAAAAGCTGGAGAGGTGGCAGCACCATGCTTAATAAATACCTTGGGGCAGAAAAAAACCCCACAAGCACTGAAAGCACCATCAGTCTGTCAGTGAAATAACTAAACCAGAACCTTTGGCTGGAGTCACACGAGATCCAAATTTTTGACCTGAGGACATGTTGTTCACACAGATCTGGGTACAAATCCAGCAGTAGGGAGTTAAATAACAAACCAGTCCTAATCACTTAAGCAAAAACCACACCAAATGTTGGGTTCCTTACGAACCTGCCAGGAAAATATGAGGAATCAAAAGTTATGGAGCTCAGAAATTTAATTTACTGGCTGTAAGTAAGATTAACCTAAAGTAGTTACCTGAATGAACCTGGATTGATAGAAAGAAACTTTATTCATTGATAGCAGCATCACTTTAAAGCCTCCTAATCAGTGGAGTTGTCATATCCATTTTCTTTTCAGGCTTTAGGCAACAAGATAAATATTTAGGAGCTATCTGCTGTAATTGTCTTGTGAAATAACTGAAGCCATACTCACTTCACCCTTACGTTGAGTCATTCCCACATTAAAAAATTTAATAAAGTCAGTAGAATGGCTTCAGAAGTTAGATATTCCTCAAAAAGAATGATGATATTTGAACTTTTGTATAGTGTCTGTCCATAATATGAGAGGGACTACAGGGATTTTTATCCATTATACTTCAAAAGCTTGTCAAAGATGAGCACCATAATTGATAACATCATAGAAGGAGTTACTTGTGAAAGTTTCATGGATATAAAGCAAATTTCTAATTTGGCATCCTCTGGGAAGTCGTGTCCCAAATTATAAGGCATAGAGTATAAAACCAGCTTTGATCTTTTAGAAAATTGACCATGTTGAAGACACAAGCAAGTACAAAGTATAATTCGGACAATTTGTCATCTGGGGTTAGGATGTGAGGGTATATATAATGGTTCTGCTCCATAAAAATATGAGAGAGCATACTTCACAATGCTCTATCCACTGGAGGAAAATGGGAGGAATACTGATTTTTTTTCCACATGGATGAATGCATATATTTCTATGGAGTATTGTTAAAAATTAGCTATAAATGAAATTCATTCCATTATAGGTAAGAAGGTAAAGTAAATTATGACATGCAGTTCATTATTAAATAGTAGTTAATCTTCATGGCAAGAAATCCAAAGTGACATCACAGGTTTTCTTCTGATAGGTTAGAAGAATGAAGGCTTTTTAATATGGATTATGCATTGTGTGAGTTATGACCCAGGTAAACCCAATAGCACGTGCAAATTGCTTGCTGTCTGTCTCATAGTGGGTAAATGTAAAGACTTGGGTAATCAAAAAGAAAGATTTGGCTATAAAATGGTGGTGTTTTCAGCTTTTATGTCTTCTGGAATTTTGCTTGATTTTTAAATATTGAATTGCTTTTAGATTTCAGCTCATCATTGACAAGTGCTTTCACCACTTAAAGAACCAGAGGTTTTCCTTTTTAAAACATTGAGTGTCTCAAAGTGGAACAGAACACAAGACATCTGACATTCTCTCTGTTGTATTTTCAGAGAATAACAGCTATAAAGCAGGCCCTGAATGCACACAACATCAGTTTCTTTCTGAGGGGAGGATACTGGGTCTTAGTGACTTTAGCTGACTCTGATTCAGGTAAATATATTAAAAAAAGCTATCAGTGGACCAACTTTTGGATTCCTGTGCAAGTTCTAATAATTTAAGGAGAAAATCTTTATATCAATATGTATGTTTTATATGGATGTGTACATATGACACAAATGTATATACTTACTTGCACTTGTTACATATAAATAAACACATGCATATATTTTATATATATGGTTTTATATATATATATATACAAATGTATACACATGTATATACATGTATATACATGTATATATGTATACATTTTCATTTGGTCATTATTACCAAGCACAGCCAAATAAATATTTTTTTGATGCTTCCATTTTCTCATACCTCACGATTTGTATCACAAGCTTCTTGCTTTCTCTGTGTAACCACAAGATTAAGTAAATACCTCCATTGTACAAAATAGTGCCCTAGTGAAGGAAGAGACAACCAGGCTTCAAAAACTCATCTGGTGATCTTGAAGCACTTTAGGTTGCCCTGGCTGCCAAGAAAGCAGAACAGCCACTAACTCTGCTGCTGTGACTGCGTGGGTCTAACCCAAGGCTTGCTGCATCTCTGCCATGTATCTCTGAGCTTCTGATCAACTAATGGGAAAGTTGCTGTAGGCTGCCCACATTGCTAATCCTGTCCTGAGATAAATTGTGTTTTTTCTCTGTTTAAACCATTTGGAAACAGTGGGCAGGGGGAGTTGTGTGCATTTCCTGCCTCCCTGGATTCACTGTTGATGGAAACTGGTTGAAGAGAGTATGTGTGCATACATGAGTGTATTTTAAACAGAGAGATGTTAAAATGATGTTTTAACCACAAAGTCCAGCTTTGACTTGAATGTTTTATGAGAAAGTCCTGTAATTTTGTTTGTGTATTATCTCCCATCATATATCCTTGTTTATTAATTTCACTGTGTTGTGGGAGAACAGCTTTAGCCAGCCACTATCAATTTATGTAAATGCTGGTGTGACATTTTATCTGTCAGCTCTCTGTAGAAGACAAAGCTCTTTTATCTAGTTTCTTATGTAGAATTGTGCTACAGTCTCACTGTGGTACCTTGTCTGGTGTAAAGGGATGGCATTCGTTTGCCAGCACAAAAGGGATTGGAAGAAATCCATGTTCATTCCAGCCTTTACCAATGCATGACCTTGATGAGTTCATTTGTTGTTCAGATCCTTAGTTTCTCTATCTGTGAAATTAATACAGCCCTGCTTTTGCAAAACTTATACTTGGGTGTATGATCATTTACTATGATAAAAACCCAAACAACCACTGAATATGCAAATAATTAAATCTTCAGGATCTTGGGGTTTGCTGTTTGTTGCTTTCTATTTTTTTAATGGATCCTCTGTCCTTCAGTAACAAGTCACTAATTAATTCTGTGGTTTTGCCTTTCTGAAGAAGCCAGATGGAGTGAAATGAAGAGGTTGCAAAAATGTTTTTGACCTGACAACTAAATAGAAAAGAATGCCCAAGAATGTGAATGATGTGGAAGGGAACATGCAAAACTGTTCTTTTATTTTGTGTTTCAGACTCTCAGAGGATTGGAGGAGGCAGTGGCTACTGGGCTATTGTGGTTCTCTTTGTTATTTGTTTAGTTGCAGTTGGGGCTTTCATCCTCTACAAGTTCAAAAGGCAAGTAAACCTTAATCAATAGATGCATTTTAATAATTAGATTTAGCCATACATAGCCATACATAGCAAGACAGAGTTTATTATTTGTAAAGAAGATTTCTTGAAGAATTGCAAGTACACCACTTTGAAAGTCATATTTTTCTGAACTTTTCAGACATCAAGGTACTGCACTGATGCTTGTTTCACTTGCTGTGCTCCAAGATAAATATCAGTAATATGGGAACTATGGAGAGTTTGTTCAGTTTGTCTAAATAATACCATCAAGAATCAAAGATGAACTAAAATATTATTCCTGATTAATTCCCTTCTCATTACTCCTAACAGTTATGAATAAGCTAAAACTATTGGGACAGGGAGTGCATCTGCAATGCTGATTTGCTTAAAAAAAGTAGTTTTATCAAAGCATGTAATGCTCTGGGGCTTCTCTTTGCACACATTACATTTTAATTGCTGAGGCAATGCCATGGAGAATGACTGACAGAAAGAGATTAGTGTTAATTTGGCACTAGAGTGTGTGGAGGGAAGAAATATTTCTGCAAGCAGCCCTTATGTGGAGCATATTCTCAAAACTGAGCAATGCCAGCCTTGGACAGTCCCATGTATCTTTAGTCTGCGATTGATTTTAATCCGAGCAGCTGTGCAATTTTAATAATTTGTTCTTGTTCATGGGACAGTGTTGTCATTGTCTGTTCTACTGTCATTTCTGTATCTCTGGGGCATTCAGAAGCTCTTGGGTTGGAACATACTGGAAACAAGCCTTCATCATCACCATCATCATCATCATTGGCTCCTGTTGTCCTTCCTCAATGAGGATTCATACTGATATGCCTCATTTTTTAAGGGGTGATTTTATTTAAAATAAATATAAGTTTATGGAACTAGGAGCAGGGTTGTTTGTGACAGCAGTAAATGAAGCTAGCATTAAGTAAGAGTTTGTTTAGCTAAAGTATTTTTATATCAGTAGAAAAAAACCCCATTTTCTTCAAGAACCTAAGTTTTTTAGAGTTCATAGTGACTGATTGCTTTAAAGGACAAAGCACAGAATACTGTCTACAATGGAATGAAAATCCATTTTGCTCTTTTAGGTGCCTGAAGCAAGGAAAAACATAAAAATGGTTGATGTGATGTAATTATGTCATTTCAATAGCAGTACAATGGAGGATTTTCTGTTTGTATTTCGATCATAAAACTTCCTTGTGATATCTTTTAAAAGCTATCTGATTTATATCTTTTATTAGCTCTTAAATGAAAGCAATTAAATAACAGTCACAATTACTGCATGGCAGAAGAACTATAAAATATTCAAGAAAGGAATAAAAATATATTCTTCCTTGAGTTCTTTCTAAAATGCCCAATGAGCAATCACTTCATAAGTAGAGTTTTTTTTGAGGAAAATATAGTACAATTTCCAAATTGTGAGCTTTAAAGTCTCTTGCACTTCTGTATATAATTTGTGAATATCATTTGCATTTACATTTGAGGGCTGGAGGTAATTTAGATGCAAGTGAGGACTAACTCACTATATTGTGACATATATTCAAAAGTTTGTCAGTAGCCTAAAGACTGCTGTTGGCATTGATGAATGGCCGTGCAGTAGTGTTCTGTTTTAGTCTGTATCTTATCTGGTTTTGAGATATTTGAAAGAATC